>CAKJVB030000101.1:0-17500 GCA_918026665.1 Diabrotica balteata | reverse complement strand
ACAACAATGACTTTAATATTGTTGATTCTTTCAACTTTAGTGAATTTATTAACAATTTTCAACTACCTCAAGGTTACATTTTAGTAAGTTTTGATGTGGTATCTCTCTTCACTAACTTACCTCTGTCCAGTGTAATCACTTCCTTAAAAAATCATTGGAATTCTATTAAACCTAACTGCCCTGTGTCTTGGGATATATTTGCAGAACTGTTGCAACTTGTTTTTGACACTAATTTTTTGGTCTTTGATGACAAATTTTACCTTCAAACATTTGGTACACCTATGGGTTCCTCAATCTCTCCCATCCTAGTTAACTTCGTATTGGATGATTTGGTTTCTGACCGTTTAGGTCTTTTGGATTTTCAAATCCCTTTTATTAAAAGGTATGTGGATGATTTATTATTAGCCCTACCACCTGACAAGGTTCAGGGTACCTTATCCCTCTTTAATGAGTTTGATCCTCATTTACAGTTCACTGTTGAACTTGAGGACACTACCACCAATAGTATACCCTTCCTTGACATGCGTGTCATCAGAATGGGAGACAACACCCTAACCACAAGTTGGTATAGAAAATCAATGGCCTCTAATAGGTTCCTTAACTACCATTCCTGTCATCCCATGAAATACAAACTAAACCTTATAAAAGCTTTGAGCTACAGATTAAATAAATTGACACATCCAATTAATCGAAGGGAATCCTTTAAGTTATTGAGAAATATTCTAATAGAGAATTCATATCCTTCCTCTATCATCAATAAATACCTTTATTCACATAGTTATGGATCCTCAATTTATGACATACCCGATGGTGACCAACTTAGAAACATCTCAAATAATTCAATAAATAGCACTGTTCTGCATAATACTGTTCTTGAGAATACTATCACACATTATTCTTCTTTACCTTATTTCCCTCAAGTTACTGAAAAGCTTATTAAATTGTATAAACAAAATAATATACCTGTTAAAATTGCTGTTAAGAATGCCAAAACTGTTAGAAATTTGTTCTCTAAAACTAAAACACCCTTGTCCACTTTGGAACAAGTGAACACAATTTATAAAATTCCATGCGCTAATTGCGATTTATGTTACATTGGTCAAACTGGTAGATCATTAAAAGGTCGTCTCACTTCACATCGTAGTGACATTAATTTATCAAAACACACTTGTGCCCTGGCACAACACGCGATAAATACAAAACATGAAGTGGATTTCAATGAAGTTAAGATCCTTGCCACTGAACGCAATCTAGCTAAAAGACAGTTTTTGGAAATGTGTTCAATATTAAAACACCCTAATGCTTTGAATAAGAGAACTGACATAAGTAACTTGAGCCAAATATATCATGCTTTAATTTTGCAGAATTAGGCTACTTGATCTTTTCACTACATTAATGTCATATTAGGTGTACTGTTTGAACCTTTTTCCATTTTTCATAAAATAATTTATATACATAAAATAGAAATAAAATACATAAATATCTTAATAAAATAATTTAATATTCTTTACTTAATTTACTATTACATATGCAACTTACATTGCATTTCCATACACTGATTACTTTGATTAGTGTTAACAATTTTATACTTAAATAATACAAATATTGTAATTGATTCATAGAATCCTTTGCAAATCACAGTTCCAAGTATATTGAACCTTGGGCTGTTTGGAAATTAATGGGTCGTTAACCACCTGTGGCTGTTTAACTAGCCATAATGATTAACGTTATTACATACTTATGAGGTTGAATGAAAATCTCCTGTTTGTAAATCTGGGCTGATTAGTGAGGGGAGTTGCTATTACACTACCAACTTCTTTCACTGTGTTGTCTTTTACAACCGGGTAGTCATCCAAACTCATTTAAACTTAAATTGACCGCCCAAAATTTGGGTTGGTACCTACACCTTGTTGATCTGTCGAAAGTATTTTTGACCTCAAGGTTGGCTGTCTTTTCGCGGTTTAGTTCGTTCCTGTTTCATTTAACGCCATTTTCCCGGCGACATTCATAGGGCTTTGATCGGTAACTTCATTTATACTACTTTTTAAAATTTTATTAATATCACTTATAATGCTACCTAAAGTTAAAATCAAAGCTTAATATTCATTAAATAGTTGGAAGTTATCTATGATTTTCTTGGTTCTTTCTCACTAATTAACATTAAATAACATTTAATTCTCATATTGTAAATTCTCATATTGTAATGGTTCTCATATTGTAAATTTTTTTAGATGAACTGATGATGCTTTCAAAACTCGAAAGCGAAACGTCTTCAAAATAGATAAAGTAGCCTATCAACTTTGTCTTTTATTTCTCCACCTAGAGACCGATATAAGAACCCACCACTCGTCTGAGTGATCCTTATATATATATTGGATTGACGGTCGTACTCCTTTTTCCGATATATATATATATATATATATATAATATTATATATATATATATATATATATATATATTATATATATATATATACTATTATAATATATATATAATTCTTTGGAGGATAACTTTCGGGAAAGCGTCAAAACAAGGATCAGCTAGAGATGGTATAAGCCAGTTTGGTGTAGAACTTTATTCTAAATGTGAAATTTTCGGTGATATGTTGTCACCTTCATCAGCACCTAAATGGAAAACCTATTTTAGTACAAGTGGTGGAAATTAACATATAAAACCTACATTGAAAATGTTCAGTTGGTCCTAGAGGTGAAGAACACTGTCACAAACATGTTAAAAATATTAAAAAATACATTTAAAATTTTGAATAAAAACATTACAACACAACAGGGTATTATTTAAAATACAAACACAACAAAAATCTAAAAATTACAACCTACACAAAAACTGCAACTTCATGTTAAAAGTAAAAAAGAAGAATTATTCTTCTTTTTTGATGACATTTCTGACTTCTGTCAATATCCGGGTGGCATATGCAAGGAGGTTATAATTTTCATGTTAGAACCTCATGGATATGGAAAGAAAGATATTATATATATATATATATATATATATATATATATATATATATATATATAATATATATATATATATATATATACCGATGCTTGTAAAACTATAGGTGGAGTGGAAGCAGCATGTATGTCTAATAAAACAAAAATATTAATAAACTCCCTAAATTAACTTCCATTTACACATCCGAGTTAACCGCTATTCTCAATGCAATAAATTTTGTGGTGTAAAATAGTTTTAAAAACCCTGTCAATATTACGGATTCGCCAAGTTCTGTAATTGCCCTAAATAACTTATATCCTAGCCATCCAAGTCTACTACTTATTAAATCAGCATTAAACCAACTTCAAACTAGGGATCGGAAAAACCTACCGGTTTTAACCGAAAACCGGTTTTTTACTTCGCAATAACTGGTTTTATCGGTTGTGTTTGTTCCGGTTATAACCGGTTTTTTATTTTTAAAGTAAAACCGGTTATTAGGTTTTTACGGTGATTAGGATTAGGTTAGGTATTATTTTGGATCCCAATCATAATTATTATTCTCAAGTAATTATTCCAAACAAAACCATAATTCAAATTTTATTTTATTTTATAAATAAGTATCGCAAACTAAAGTGCATTGTAAATGTAACTTTGTAACCTATTGGATTAAAAAAAACCGAAAACTGGTTTTTGGGAAAACCGGTTTTTTCTGGCCGGTTATAACTGCCAGCAACGTGGTAAGCAAAAACTCGGTATAACCGAAAACCGGTGTTTTGTCACAAACCGCCATTCCTACTGCAAACTATGATATCTGTATAAAATATCAACTTTGTACGGATTCCTTCCCATATTGGAACTGCTCGTAATGAAGAAGTAGATTTCTTGGCAAAACTAGCAATCTCGAGTCCGAAAGCTATAGAAATCCGAAGCATTCCACATCTAGATATAAAATCTATAATCAAGAACTTAATAATCAATTAATTTTCAGACCAGTCTAAAGTTTAAGCATCTAAACTACGAGAAGTAAAACATTCTATATTACCTTGGAAATCACCCCAATAAGCATATACATCAAACCATCCTATCTCGTCTGAGAATAGGCCACGCCGCCATCACCCATAAACATCTGTTGGAGAGTAAATTAAAACCATAGTGCTACGTATGTGATATTGTGCTCAGTGTTCGCCATATTTTACTAGAGTGTCCTTTATATTGCATGGAGAGACTTCAATATAAATGACAAGATACCTTACAGGCAATATTAAGTGACGAAACTGATATGAAAAATTTGACATCATACTTATATTCCATAAATGTACTAAATAAATTCTGTGTCGCAGGGTAAAAGTTCAGTCAGAAATCATTGTATCGAGAAATACGAGTTTTAGATATTTTAACATTTTTCCAAATCACAACTTTAAAATCGTTACTAAATGTAAGAGTTTAACTGTATATCAGTTTTGGTGTATTATTTATCTAGGAGTTACATAGCTAACTAGATCAAAATTAGTTTAAATTCATAAAAAAAATGACTTAAGTACTTTGCTCCAATCAAGTTATATGACTTAAGTTTTTTAGACCACTGATATCTCAATACATGTATTATGAAAAAATGGTATCAGTAGTCATTAATCATTATATTACGTATTTAAAATAAATAAGAAATATATTATAGTAAATATTCAATAAAATCAACAGAGTACACATATTTTTCTTTTTACAAAAATCGCATCCATTAAATAACATGCAACTCAAATTTATTATTTTCGTCATCTTTGTTTTTAATTGCACTCCTTTGACATATACTTGCTTAAAAGCTAGGAAATCCGGTTGATCCATATCTACCACAATATATTTTGGTGTTATTGGTCGGATTAATTGAGACTAGTCTAGTCGATGATGAATATCCATGGATGTCTTATTTTTATTCTTTTCTATATTTGCATGCACGTGTGCATTTCATATGTGAATGTCCATTTATCATAAATTTGTGATCTATAGACTGCAAAGTAGAAGAGTTTTGTAACGCTGAAAAACACATAGCAGCTACATAGATTAAACGAGTTAAATTCGGAACATACGAAATATATGTGTTTCGGCTCAACTCCGCTCTAGGTGGTTGGCCAACAAAAGATTGTCAAATATTTATATTATAAAAATCCAATACTTTAGCGGGCTGCTGGATTCTGAACTCGTTTAAAAACAAGTCAAATCTCCACCCAAATAGGTTGCCCAGCCCATCACGTATAAAAATTGAAAGCTACACATAAATTCAGGATTTTATTATGCTGTCAAACCACATGGTCAAACCACCTATCGCTTCCTAAGCCCCTCTTTCGTTTATCTAAGCAGTCAGATGGATATTTTGAGCGGTGTTGCCAATCTCATTCCTCTAGATGTTTCTCAAATAAGGTGTTAACCATAAAATATTTACAGGAAAGAAAGGAAATAACTACAAACCATTAAGTTTATTTTTGTTATTAGTCTGTTGTAGTAGATTGGTAAATACAATGAAAAATATAGGCAAATATCCGATTTATTTAAAGATACGAAGAAGATATAACTCTCAAAAAGATCCGCAAATCGGATTATTACACGGCGATTGGCAACATTGACTTTGGGCGGCACTATAGACTATGGTGCGTCCTAAAAGGAGACAGATAGTTGAACGATATTTTATACAATGTCTATCACCGGGTATGGATTTATTTTTGTCCAAGTTTTATATTGGTCCACTATTTCAAATGCAGTTCAAACAGACATATATTAAATTGTATGATCCGTTTTAAATTCGTTCAATGTGTATGTGAATTTCTGTTTTGACCTGTACATGTATCAAAATATATGATCAAATGAGTTATATCTGGTGAAAGTTGGAAAATATATCTGTATAGGCAAGAACCAATCTGGTTATCACCTCATCCTGCGATTGTTTCATTTCATATAAAATTCCAAGCTACTTCTGTGTCACCTTCACGACTGTTAAATTATATACGTACAGCCAGTTGACGTTATAAAACATTATAGATTTAGTAAGATAACTGTTAAAAGTAATTACTATTTAAATGGAAATAAGCACGAATAAAGGTTAAAGTACGTTTATTGACGTTTCAAAGGTTTCTACTTCGGAAATCCAATTTTTTTAAAATTTCCCAATTTAGAAATTTGCAATTTAGAAATTTCCAATTTAGAAATTTTTTTTATTAAGTTATGCGTCGACAACTAATGGTCATTGACATGGTACAGTGAATTTTTACAGTCATAGTGTATAGTGTGTGTGTGTGTAGAGTAATTGTCTTGATACTTAGCAAAGTCGACGTCATTGTCTTTGCTAAGAGACGCTAATTGTATTCGAACGTCTGCGGTCCCTCCGGTGAGTACCGATCGCACAAGGATAGAAATTATTTTCATTCATTAATTTTTAATAAACGAAAATTTCCACCCAGGTGAGATTCGAACTCACGACCTTTAGGTTCAAAGGTAGGCGCTCTTATACTGAGCCACAGAGGGGGTTTTATTTAGAAAATTGAAACTTCAATAACCGTACTTCAACCTTTAATTGTTTCTTTTTTCCATTTAAATAGTAACTACTTTATAATGCCACAAGAAAATAGCTTCAAAACAATATTTGTAAGACTTGTTGCAATCAAAGGTTACCATTTTAATTGAAGGGTTTTTTATTGCGTCGGCTTTATCTTTAATTTTGCTTCAAAGTGTTTGTCAGCGACAGTTTTATGTCTGTTCCATTAAATTAAAAGGTTGTGTTTTTCTACTTCATCTTTACATAATTTCACTTTTAGCTTGAATGTATTGCACGTGTTGCATGTACCATTATGGGGCACTTTGAAACTTAAATTAATTTTCTTTAAAAATATTTCTACACACATTGTAGGATATTGGTTGGTCCGTTACTGATTATTTGTAAAACAAATATATTACAGAAATATTTAAATGAGATGGAAGATACTTTCTTTCAGTATGTCTTCTGCTGTAATAACTTTCATATTTTGGGAACGAATTTATATAATTGATGGTTTTATAAAAGTACGCAAGACTGCATACCTTGAAAACATACTGAGGAATGATAATTATAGTCTTCTGCAGGTCATCATGCAGGGATAGATCGATGGCAAAAAGGGAATAGGTAGAAAGAGGAAGTCATAGCTGCGAAATATTCGAGACTGGACAAACATGACTGTAGACGAATTGTTCCACGTTGAAAAAGACAGAGACAGTTTTAGAAATGTGGTCGCCAACCTCCGTTAATGGGAACGGCATAAGAAGAAGAAGATGATGATTTTATCTTTTTTTCCTGCGTAGTTTTTGTTACTGGTGAATGTCTTCCTCGATTGTCAGTACTTATAGTTGCTCTATCTGAATTCTTGAGTATTTTATTAAGTTGAACTTTTACGAACCCTTCTGTGATATCAAAAGTTTTCATAAAACATTCTTTACATATTTTATGAATTCTCCATTTATTTTTAATATTGTAGATATATGTTAACTCTCTTTTGTGGCTGTAAGTATCTGAGCGTATACAAGTTGTTGCCTAAGGCTTGAACGTAATCAAGCTAACAATATAGTTTGCTCGACGATCGTGACTTCCTAAAGACCAAAAACCAGAAAATGCTCCTGTCGTTTAGCCGTCTCAAATCTAATACTACAATTCAATCGACATGGTAATAAATTGTGACGAAATTTATCCAGTACTTCTTTACCACTTTCTGTGACATAGTTGACCAGTATTTCTGCAAATCTTCTCGTGTTGCTCTAACAATTCTGATCGTTTAGAAGGGACTGTTTGAACTATATTTCTAGTTCTCTTTGATTTTACTGCTGGACTACTTTCTCCTATGTCTCTATTGGGGGCAATAGTACCTTGTGGTGTAGTAAGTTCAATTTTCTTCTGTCCTGGAATATTATTATCTAAATAATTGTTCATTGAAATATCTAAATTTGATTCGTCTAACTCTGGAATGTAATCAGGGTCTTTTTCTTCATCATCCTTATTATGACAAGGATCCCCAAACTCATTTACAGTTTGCCCTAAAAAAATACGAAGCGCTATTTAAAAAACATGAAAAAATAAATTGCAGCTAATAAAATACGTTTGTTAAACTAAGACACTTACGTTTATTTTTGAGACACGTATATCATGACCGCACGTACTGGCTGATGATCGACGTTTGCCTGATGTACATGTCTGAGTTATGTCATTTGGGACTTTGTCTTCATCACCACTATTATGAAAAGCGTCCTTAAACTGTAGCTGTTAAAATACGTTTGTTAAACTCAGTTTTTACTTACATTTATCTTTTGAGGCACTCTGTATATCATCATCAAATGTACTTGTTGTTGCTAGACTGTTGGCTGATGTGTATGTGGTTGCCTGGTTTTTATCTGATAAAATAAAACAAATATAAAGCACTTTTTTTTAGTTCGTGTGTATTAAGGTATAAAATGTGCTTATTAAAAGCTAAAAAATTTTATTTTAAAGAAGATCTTTTCGGAATTGAATCATTCCATCATCAGTTTACTAAAAGAGAGAGTAAAAATACCAATATTAAAAAACAAGTAAGTTAAAATTTAAATATATAAAAAGAACACGTTGGTTTTTTACTACTTACATAAAAAGTTGTTAAAAAACATTGTATGGCCACATAAAAACATTGGAAGGACATCCGTATTAAAAAACAATCCTCATGGTATTTATAAAGGTAAATGCAATAGAATGTTAACTTGTTGATTAATAAAAACTGAAAATGGGGGCATCTTACATGACCCCCTGGTGCTGGTGAGGTTTTATCGACTTACATTACCTCTGATCTGTGCTGGAGTCTAGGGCCAGCTGATAGAAAGATGGTATGAAAATGGTAGATGGTAGAAAAAACAAATATGTCACAATTAAAACCAATTCTATTTGTATGAAACCAATACAAATCAGTTTACTAGCAGTAAATTTAGAATAATTTACATATAAAAACATTTAATTTTTTTATTTACATTTTTGTAAACTAATATAATATAAAGCATAACCTCACTAGCATTTTACATAGTAATTATAATTATATGTTATACTTACAGCTATATTATTTAGATAAACCCTTTAGGGCTAGTTTTTTTTTCCTCTTGAAAACTATACATTTCGTTATAAACTAGCTTAGATAAAATACAAACTTCTGTAACACAGTAACACAGTGATAAACAAATTTCTAAAACATAAACTGTGAATCACAGTAAGAAATTTGATTTTTTGTGTGATGTTAATTCAAGGTTACCAGCAATTTCTTATAACTGGTATAACTTCCCAAATTGACATAGGATTTTTTGCTCAAAATTTCAGAAGAGTCACAATGTCACTAAGGTTGTTTTACTCAAATACAAACAAACAATATTTGACTTATATTATTATTTCCTCCAATTATAATGTAAAAAAATGTAGGACTCAGGTTTTTTTACCCACAAATATAGATAGCCACCTATTCGTTAGTCCATTAAACTCAAAAGGGCCAAAACTTGACTAAAGAACTTTTACCACTTTTACCCTGCGACCACAGAATTGTAAAACTTTAAATTGTACAAATCCAATGACTATGGAGTTGAGGCATAAATAGATAACAGAAACGTTCATCATCATCATCATCATCCAGCCTCAAGAGTCCACTGCTGAACATAGGCCTCTTCCTCATGTTTCCAACCCCGTCTATCTTGCGCCGCTCTTATCCAGTTTTTATTGAGTCTTCTTAAATCGTCAGTCCATCTTGTAGGTGGTCGACCGACGCTTCTCTTGTCTTCCTTGGCCTCCATTCCAATAACCTCTTTGTCCATCGCCCATCTGTCATTCTGGCTATGTGTCCTGCCCATCTCCATTTTAGTCTGGCTATCTTCTCGATGATGTCAGTCACTCCGGTTCTTCTCCTGATGTCTTCGTTGGTTATTCTGTCTCGCAGAGTTATTCCTAACATGGACCGCTCCATTCTTCTCTGCGTGACTCTCAGTTTGGTAGCTGCTGCTTTTGTTAAGGTAAGTGTTTCTGCTCCGTACGTCAAGACTGGGAGGACGCACTGATCAAATACCTTTCTCTTTAGGCATGTGGGCAGCTCACTTTTAAAAGTTTCTCTCAGTTTTCCAAATGCTGCCCACCCAAGGCCGATTCTTCTCTTCAGTTCATGAGTCTGGTTATCCCTGCCAATCATAATTTCATGTCCCAGGTATTTATATCTATCTAGAGTTCTATTTCTTTCCACCAATACTGATGTTCTGGTTGGGTACCAAATTGGTCATGATTTTTGTTTTCGAGATATTTATATTTAAACCTACATTTTCTGTAGCCACAACGAGTTCCTGTACCATCTCTCTTGCCATACCTAGATCTTCAGCTATTATAAGTATATCATCGGCGAAACGTAAGTTGTTTAGATATTCTTCATCTATTTTTATTCCCTTTGTCATCCAATCCAAATCTTAAAAGGATGTTCTAGCACCGTAATAAAAAATTTAGGTAACATTGGGTCTCCTTGTCTAACCCCCCGTTTTATTTTTATGCGATTACTGTAAGTATGTAATCTGACAGTGGTTGTTGCCTGCAGGTATATTTTGTATAATAATTAGTATATCTATAATCTAGCCTGCATTCTTTAAGCGCCTGTAATATTTGCTTAGCTCAACTGTGTCAAAGGCTTTGTGAAAATCGATAAATATTAGAACTAGAGGTTTATTGTATTCCACTGCTTTCTCTATTAGGGTTTTTATACTTTGTAGATGGTCATTTGTTCCGTAACTTTTTCGGAATCCTGCTGTTCTCTTGGTTGATATGTCTCTAATTTTCTTTCCATTCTCTTAACTAGTATTCACGTAAACAACTATATAAATGACTGAGGAGACTAATCGGTCTGTAATTTCTAAATTTGCTTTGTCTCCTGCTTTGTGTAATAGAATCATAGTAGCGTTGTTTCAGTCTGTTGGAATATTGGCGCTGTGAAGGCAGATATTGAAAAGTTGTTATGTTTTAAGTAATACATCCCTCCAATTTTTATGCTTCTGATACTATTCCATCTTCACCTGGGTTCGATTATTTTTCATTTTCTTCAGGGCTTCTTTGATTTCTGATTTTGTTATATCGGGCATTAAATCTGATCTTTGGTTTAATACCCCAGTTTTTAGTGTAATTGGAGGTTCCGTATTGTTATCTTTTTTTCTTGATCTATATAACTCTGTGTAGAACTCTTCGACTATTCTTAATATTTCATCTCTGTTCGTTGTTTCTTCTCCAGTTCTGTTTCTCAGTTTGTTAATTTCTATTTTCCCCTTTTGTACGCTCCTCTTCAAAACTTTCATGTTCTTATTTTGCTCTATTGCCTGTTTTGTTTTTTCTACATTGTAGTTTCTTATGTCTTTTCTTATTGCCTTGTGATCGTCTTATTTATTTGATTTATCGCTTCTTTGCTTGTAGTGTTATCTCCTTTCATTTGTCGCCTTAGTTCTATAAGGGTTTTCATGGTTGACTCAGTTTTTCATCTTTTTTGCGTGTCGGACAATATTTCATTTGAGCCTGTTGCATTGTGTTGACTATTTGTTTGTTCAATATTTTGATGTCTGCTCTTGTTGTATCTTTCAATGAATTACCAAAATATTTTTCGAACTCCTGAATGTTAGTTGCTTTTGTCCATTTCTTTGGTTGTTTCTTATTTATCATTTTGAGTCCTTCTTTTTCGGTTGATATCGTTATTTTAGCTCTTACTAACCTATGATCACTGTTTGTACTGAACTGGTTTATAGTGTATTTTTATGTATGAGAGAGTAATAAAACAATAAATTATGTATGCAAATCCCTAAACTGTTGATACGGGTGACTCAATGAAAAACAGATATTTGTCAACAAGTTTACAGAAGTATATAGGAAAACAATTTTAAATTGAGTATGACCACCAGGTATAAAGGTTGGAGCAGAATAGAATACAATAGTTGTGAGGGTTACTAATCCCTAAATAAGGTTGCCAGTGTCGGAGTGATGGAGGTTAACAGGTACTAATGAATTTGCAAGAAATGTAAGATGTTTATTTTATTGGTTATATATAACCAATAAAAGTTTAATAAGTACCTACCTATTTGCAAAATAAAGTTTAATTCTTTAGATAAAATAAAACGTTTTATTTTATCTGATAATCGAGTCAACATTATCTATTCCGACTAGATAAGTTACCTTCTAAACTTATTCCACAGAAAATGTGATAGTGGGTTTTTTCCATTTTGTAGGAAGGTCCAAGTGGCGTATTCAAAATTCTTAACAGTTCACTAAAAGTAGGTACTTCAGTTGCAAGGTGCAGTTTATTGTGTATACTAGTGTTATGGAAAATTTGGAAGTGCCGTGTAAACGCCGAAAAATTGGTCCTTTAACAGTTAATGAAAAAACATTAATATTTAATTGTTTTAAATCATTTACAGACAAACGTTTATGTGAAAGTGTTGATGAGACCGTTGAGTTAGTTAGCAGTACACTTGGTGTTGGGAAATCTACGATTTACAGAGTTATTAAAGAAGAGAAATGTGGTAGTTTTCAAATGCCACGTAATGCTCCAGGGAAACCAAAATTTCAAATAGAATATCATTTTAAAGAAGGACTTCGACGGAAAGTGCATGAATTCTTCTTTAGACAAGAATTTCCAACATTGGATAAAGTTCTTGTCTCAGTTCGAGATGATAAGGATTACCCAGAAATGAGTCGAAGTACGTTATGGAAACTTTTAAAAGAAATAGGCTTCCGCTGGAAAAAGAATCCCAGAAAGTCTATTTTATTAGAAAGAAGCGATATTGTCATATGGAGAAGACATTTTCTAAGAACCATAAAGGAAATGAGAAACCAAAAAAGAAAAATATTTTATCTTGATGAAACATGGATCAACGAGGGTCATACACCAAATAAATTTTGGCAGGATGAAACTGTTACAAGTCAAAGGCACGCTTTTGTAAATAACTTATCTACTGGTTTAAACCCACCATCAGGAAAGGGACGCAGGCTGATAATAGTACACATTGGCAGTTCAGACGGTTTTGTTGAAGGTGGTTTATTAACTTTTGAATCAACTCGTACCGGTGACTACCATGAAGACATGAACGCTGATGTCTTTCAAGAATGGTTCGAACAAATGATAGATCTTCTTCCTAAGAACTGTGTAATAGTAATGGATAATGCAAGTTATCACTCCAGACTTATAGAAGGACTGCCCACAACCAAGTGGTTAAAAAAAGACTTGCAGAATTGGCTGAGTTCAAAAAATATTACGTACCATCCCGGATCTATAAGAAAGGAACTTTATTCGTTGTGTGCCCTTCATAAAGAAAAATTTAAAAAATACGAAATTGATGAAATTGCCAAAAATCGTGGAATGACAGTACTTAGATCCCCACCATATCATTGTGAATTAAACCCGATTGAACTGGTATGGGCACAGATAAAGAGTGAAGTTTCAAGAAAAAATACCACTTTTAAAATTCATGATGTTAAACAGTTGTTTTTGGAGGCCGTAAATAATGTAAAACCTGAAAACTGGGAAAAGGCAGTAAATCACACTATTAAAGAAGAGGAAAAAATGTGGAAGCTGGACAATATTACTGATAAAATGATCGAGCCAGTTATTATAAATCTTGGTTCTGAAAGTTCATCTTCTGAATCTGATTTGGATTTGTAACAAGTAGCTGTAAGTTTTATATTAATATTTTTATTCATCTATTTAACATACCTTAGACGGTTTTAAAAACTCTTTTTCTCTTTTGTAATTTTTAAAAATTAAAAAAAATGTGAATTTTTTAAAACCCTTTTTAATGTAGGCCAGTCAGTTCTAATATAGTGTGTGATAAAAGAGGTCACTTTTGTTTACATACACATAACACTTTATAACACTGAAATAATTCATTTATTTTTTACAATTATTCAAAGTAATTTTTCAATTAATCTTGAGCACGCCCATGGAGTGGTCGGAGGTACCAGTTAAAATTATGCTAATTACTCTCTCGTTCATAAAAATAAAACTATAGGACATTTACTTCTTTAAATAATTCTTTTTGTTTGTTAAGAAATAGTCGATTTCGCTCCTTGTTTTTCCATCAGGACTTTCCCATGTCCATCTTCTGTGTTTTTTCTATTTGAAGAAAAAAAAAAACAAAAACGTTATGTTAATAAGATTTTATTTATTTCGATCTAATTAAAGGTCAAAAACATTTTTTACAGGTTTCGATACCTCTTTAATCTCTACATTTTAGTAAAGCGATTTATAATAATTATATATTAATCGTGTTTCTAATTGTCGATGATGTTAATAATAAAAACGTTTTCAATCTAATTATTTTACCAAATTTACCAAATTAAAACTAAAAAGCGATATTACGTCAAAATTATATAAAATCATTGGAACCAAAAGGGCATGTTGTAAATTCCAATAACGAATTAATTTTATAGAATCATTAATTTGTGTCAGTTGCCAACTAAATTATTAAAATTTTCCCGAAATGAAAAGACAAATTGTTTTTCTTGCCGAACAAGCTTATGGCCACCACGAAATTTATCCAAAATATAATCGCATTCATTCCCAAAACTCTATTAAAAAGTTCGGAAACATTTCAATACGTATTACAAGATTTGATTGATAACCTGTTTCATAATTTATCATCCTTTATATCTCCAGAAACTTCAATTTTATGGCTTGCAAGTGTTTAGTCGACTTGCATCGAAAAGTTTTTGCTACAAAACTTTCCCGAGACTGTAATATATCAAGACGTGATAACTGAGTCTCATCACATCTTCCAACGATCCAGAAATTTCATTATGATGGATTTTTCGTACATTGGTTTTTCGAGCATTTTTTTAACTTAGTATATTAAATAAAAAAAGTTTGTAAAATATTTCGTATTGAAAAGAAGAAATTATAGTTAAAAAAATTATGTCTTGTTTATGATAACATCTTTGTTAAAGAATATGTTGTTGAAATAATATAATATATTTACAATGGCCAATATGTTTGATAAAAATTAGCATTTTTAACCATCGGAATATTCTTTTATTCTTAAATTTTTGAACATCGTACTTTTTGTATGTTTTTTTGTATAAAAAAATTGTAAAATAGTGCAGTTTCAAAAATAAGTTATGTTTATCAATATTTATCATAAAGTTACATCTGGAACAAGAACTCTTCTTTTTTACTGCCTTCGGTTATTGAATGTTTTGGTAATCTTTCTGGAATTAGCGGAATAGATAATTTACCAGCTAAACTATCTAAAAAAAAGCCTTAGCACCATAATGGCATTACAGAAGCTCACAAAAGGAATGTTGATACAGAAATGTTTCCCAAGTGATTGAAATTACTTGCACCATACACACATAAGGGACATAATTAAATGCTCTAACCAAAGAGGAATTAGGCTTCTAAATGCAGCGTACGAAATATTATCTACTATAGTCCTTTTCCATCATATTGATAGCACATTATGTATGCAAATCTTCAACAGGTCAAAAAACTATAGGCGTCACCTTATACTTGTTTTAAAATAAATAAAAAATAATAATATTTTAAAATGCCGTCAACAATTCATTATCTTTTAAAAAAATCTTTTGTAAAATAAGTGTCCACTAATCTCACTATACCTTTTTTGAGCGTAAAAAACATCGGTATATATGCCACACGATTATTGTTAATTATACACTTGTGATTAACGAAAGAATTCAATGTTTCACGAAATAAATTATCATATAGCATCATTACGAATATCTCTGAGATTTTGCACCAGTCTTGTTATTCTATTTTTGGAATGAATAATGTCAGTTAACTGATTTTGAACAACATTGAATATCAAATCGGTTTGGGTAAACACTTTCTTAAAAATATTTAAAAGTATGTTAAAAGAGTAATCATTTAATAAAGTTTTCAAACCGATTGCTTTACCGATCGAGATATCATCACTTTCAAAATCGTCACATTCAATAATAAAATCAAAAACTTTCAAAAGCTGTTCACGAAAATCTGCTACAGTGAAAACTAACCGAGATTTAAAATTCCATCGCGTCTGACAAACTGTTGGCATTTTTTTCGAAACAAACCGTTCTAAAACATTAGTCCGTTTAGGCGAGCTTGAGAAAAATGAAGCAAATCCGCTATAACTGGCAAAAAAAGACGACATTCTTTAATTTTTTTACATGTATCCTGCAAAACTAAATTCATTCTATGCGCATGACAGTGAGTAAATAAAGCTTGTGGTGCAATAGTTTTAACTTTTGCCTGGAGACCATTTAATTCACCAGACATCACGGCAGCGCCGTCATAAGTTTGCCCTACCAATTTATTTTTGATATCAAAAATTTTAATCTGTCCTTTAAAACACCAAAAATATATTCTGCCTTATGGCTTTTACTCACGTCTGTAAAACCTAAAAACCTCTCATAGATATTACCACGTAACGCGTATCGAACAACAATTGATAATTGTGAATGACTTGATATGTCGGTAGTTTCATCTACTTCTAGTGAAAAGCAAATGGTTTCCTGAATCTCAGATTCAATAACGTTACTCAAAATGTAACTAATTGATTCTATTAATTCATTCTGGATTGTTTTAGATACACCGCTAAACGTCTTCGAATCAGAAAGTAAATTAGAAAATTCCAAATCGTATTTCTTAAACATTTTTATTAGTTCTCTATAATTACCTTGATTTAACGAATGCTCCGATTCATCGTGTCCCCTAAAAGATAATTCCTGACAACTTAAAAAAATTACAATATCAATTAAACGACGTAAAACTGCGTGATTATTTTTTACAATTTCGTTATGTTTAATAGCATTTTCACGTTGGGCATTATCTAATGAAACATAGATATTTTGTTTTCCAAATAAATCTAATTTAATCTGGCTGTAAGTATGATCTTTCGAAATATCATGTTTATGTAAAGCCCTAAATAATTCCTTTAAATTATCGTAACCAGATTCACACCACGGATTATGATGTTTTCCCCTATTTGTCGAAAATAAAATGCAAGGCCAACAGAAAAGTTTGTTTTTTATTTCACTCCCGGTAAGCCATGAGTACTTGCTGTACCAATTATCTGAAAATGATCTATTACTTCCCTTACCCGCACTAATATTTATAAGCCGGGACATTTTAGGCAAAGGACGCCCTTATTTTTAATAACAATTTGTTCTTCGTATGGAATAGATGAAAATCCATTATGCAAAATATAATTTACAATATCAGACTTATCATACTTACAGTTTCTCCCATAGCTTGCATTTTTTAGGTTAATTTACCTGAATTTGTTTACACTTTAATTAAAAAAAAAACTTCTAATATGTCAAAAAACCCTTTAACCTTTAACTATTTACGGCAGACGTAACGTATCACAGTATTACTTTAGAAAATAAAAATAAATCACAAAAAGAAAGGCTAGTTCGTGCACTGAATATCACTTCACTTTACTACTTACGTTGTTATATGAAATAACATTTCATCCCGCGCTCGCAATGTACAGTTCGCGACCAATCACCAATCCAAATGAAACATCG
>CAKJVB030000100.1:23529-43523 GCA_918026665.1 Diabrotica balteata | reverse complement strand
AATTTCAGTCTATGTTTGCATGTTGATAATGTCGCACCGTAGAGCGCTAACCGAAGATGAGCTTCGCGAGCTCGCGAACGTGTCAGAGAGTGATGAGTGCATATCAGAAACAGAAAACAATACAAGTAGTGAGAGTGAGGAAGAAAGTAGTGATGAATCCTTTGGTGTTCCATTCTACGTACAACATCCTGTAGAACCTTCTGTAACGGTTCCTTCAAAAGACGATACTATCCAATGGTCGCTCGATCCTCCTTATCAACGCGGTCGTTTTTCTACGGCCAATGTTATAAATAATGCTCCAGGAGTTACAAGGTACGCATGTGCACGAATTTTCGATATTAAAAATTCATTTGACGCACTCTTTTCTGACATAGTTGCAAACCAAATTATAAATATGACCAACATGGAAGGACAGCGTGTTTTTGGAAACAACTGGAAAGACTTAGATAAAATTGGTTTTCAAGCATACATTGGTCTGTTATTGTTAGCTGGAGTTTTTAAGTCCCATGGTGAATCAACTAAAAGTTTGTGGAATGAAGAAACGGGTCGTAGTATATTTCGAGCAACAATGTCCCTTGAAGTATTTACAAAAATTTCGCAAGTAATACGTTTTGATAACAAGACTACTAGACAGGATAGGAGACGTACTGATAAACTTGCTGCAATACGTGAAATTTGGGAAAAATGGGTTGAAAATCTACCAAAATTTTTTAACCCTGATGAAAATGTTACCGTCGACGAGCAATTAGTTGCCTTTAGAGGCCGCTGTCCATTCAAACAGTACATTCCAAGCAAGCCAGCGAAATATGGCATAAAAATTTGGGCCTTATGTGACAGTAAAAGTTCTTATGCTCTAAAATTGCAGATCTATACAGGAAAGGAAGCAGGTGCCGCGCCAGAACGAAATCAGGGAATGCGTGTGGTGTGCGACTTGAGTAGTGATTTGAAAGGCCACAATATTACATGTGATAACTTTTTTACATCGTACAATTTAGGACAACTTCTTCTAAAAAGAAAAAATACAATGCTGGGGACTATAAGAAAAAATAAACGAGAGCTTCCAGCACAAATTGCGAATAAAGAAGTTCATAGTTCGTCTTTTTACTTCACACAAGATACCACTGTTGTTAACTATATTCCTAAAAAGAATAAAAATGTTATTCTTATGAGTACTTTGCATCATGAAAAGGCTATTAGTGACAGAAATGACAAGAAGCCCCAAATTATTTTAGATTACAATTCCAGTAAGGGGGCAGTGGATACTCTAGATCAGCTTGTTGGTACATATACATGTAAGAGGAAGACAAATCGCTGGCCCATGATTGTTTTTTACAATATGCTGGACATTTCTGCCTACAACGCGTTCGTTTTATGGACATCGATAAATCCCCAATGGAATACCAATAAACTTACAAAACGACGAATTTTTCTTGAGGAGTTGGGAAAAACACTGGTGAAACCACTTATCCTTTCCAGGAAAAATTTACCGAGAACTAAAGACTCACAAGAACTGGTAAAAAGAACACGAGCAGAAGCGAGTAGAGAAGATGGAAATTCTAGTGAACCGTCTATGGACCATCCAACTCCGCCTGCTAAACGAGCACGCTGTAAATTTTGCTCTAAAAGGGATAACAAGACTAATATTTTATGTTGTATATGTCATAAACATATTTGTAAAACCCATTCTTTCTATTACTGTCCCAGTTGTAAACTGAATTAAATTTTGTAGATATTTGTTCTTAGGGTTTTCTGGGAAAGAAAAAATGCTTTTTATTTTTGTTAATAAGGTTTAATTTACAGTAACAATATAATTATTGTTTAATTAACTATAATTTTTTATTAATACAGTTTTGTTTAGCACCATTAGCTTATTTTATTTCTATTAGGGAGCGTAAATCATAGTTGGGTCATATTGACCCGAACAGTACATTTGTGTAGTTTACTCGAACGGTACAGCATGTAGGTGTTGTTTATGAAAGGATATACTTAAAACAGTATTAAAGAAAAATGAAAATTTTTAAAAACAGTTCTTCGTTTTAGTGAAGCAAAGTGCTACACCACACTTTTCGTACAACACATGTGTATAGCCATTGCTTTGTGGAAATTTGCACTTTATTTGATTTTCGGACCATACAGGCCATGTGAATTCCATCCATTCGAACATCCTATACTGGCGTAACCTGTGCTGGGCTTTTTCTCTTCATTATTTGGAGGGCCTCATTAATTTTACTTGTTGAATGTCTCTCCCTTTTTGCAATGGTGAATCGCTCTCCTGTCCTACATAATGTTTCTGCCAGTTATGTTCTAAACTGAAACTGAGCGTGTGTGACTTTAGGCTTCGCGCCAGTTCTATGTTTAGCTGAATACTTGTAAAGAATTCAACTTTTAGCCACGGTTAAATCTAGTAGATGGTAAAATATATTTAAATACCATTTTTTACTCCTTAGAATAATTTTATTTCGTCCCATGTTGCTTCCAACAAATCAACTTCGCCCATATGACGGTTGTATTCTTGTACAAGGACATAGACGTCTATTCTGGCTGACTAACTTAGGAAGTGGACTGGTTTAGTGTTAACTGATTTATTTCGAGCGGCTGTGAATAGAATAAGATGGGTCAATGTTGTCGCCAACATTTCTAGAAGATAGTCACATTTAGAAGAAGATGATATCCTACACTATGGAAAGCACAGATTTATCTTATATATCCAACAGAATGAAACAGAAAAGAATAGACCGATCAGCCACTCACAACCACTGCCCAGAACAGTTGACCTCGTCAACGGCTATTAGGTCGTTATGTTTCATAATAAGATGTAGAGATGATATTAACAAACATTGGAATAAACACCTATGATCTAAGAATTATTAGCAATCTTTATTGGAATCAAACATCGTCTATTGGTACAGAGGACAGGATAATCTGATGATATCAAAATAAAACGTGGGGTCCAAAATGGATGTATACTATCACCCGTGCTGTTAAACCTAACTTTAAGGAAATCTTTCAAAGAAGCAGTAGAGAATATTGAAGCCGGTAATTCGACGTAGCTAATCACACGGTGGTATTCGGTGACAGTTCTAAAGACCTCCAGGAATTAATGAATAGAATCACAGAAGTGCATCAGGGATATGAACTTTCACTGAACATTAAAAAAAAACAAAAATGTATGATGATCTCTAAAAAGGAACAGCAAATTGAAAGAATCAAGATGAATGGTTCAACCAATAGAAATGGTAAAAACATATACCTACCTGGCACGACATGAAAACATTACCTAGAACCAAATGTAGGATAGAGAAAGCAAGATCTTTATTTCAAATAATCAGCTAAGCTATTCGAACGTCATGATTTATCAGTATCCATAAAAATCAGATTACTACGATGTTATATCTTTCCCATACTGTTGTACGAAGTGGACGTCGTTTATGGAAAAGAAGAAGAAAACGAGGACCATTTCTTTAAATTATTTTTATTTTATATATAGGAATCTTTAAAATAACCCAAAAGCAACAAGCGATTTGTCATGCCATTTTTTAACAACGAAATAATGCGCCAAAATGTTCGCTGCTCTTTTTATTTTTCATTTGTTAAATAGAAACCCTTCCTCTAAGAAAGAAATAGTTTCCATTGTAGAGTACCCCGCTTACCTTCTAAGAAAGGCAGAGATGTTGGTTTTTCGATTAAATAATCTATCCTATCGAGAGAAAGTGGTTTGGTTACAAATACGACCACACTAGCGGTGCCATTTAAGTATCATTTTCGCGTGGCACTCTTCAGCCAATACTCCCACTCTTTTTTTATCCTTGGCTTGTCTAAGATCAGAATTTAAGCTCATTTCCGAGTTGGTTCCTGTGGAAAGCGGTTTGTTTTCTTTAAACGGCTGGTAAGTGTATTTTCAATTCACCATTATTTATATATCTTCATACAGTGCTTCATATTTTAACTATTTCTCTTTTGTCAGACGTCTATGATACCATACATAAACTGGATGCAAAATGAGCACGATGGCAAGCTATGAACGTATCCAAGAAGGCTTACGTCCATCAGTGGACAAATTTAGAGCTATTGCTAATGCTAAGGATGATGGATAAAAATACGCTATTTTATGTAAAGCAGTAAATAACATAGATATTTAGTAATAATATATTATAAAAATTAATTTGATGAATTTTTAAATTATAAGTTTGCCATACAAAATATACATAACTCCAAAAAGTTTAAAAAAATAAAATAACTTAAACTAATTAACTTTACAATAAGACAGAACTAAAAAGATAGAACATTTTGGCTAAATACAGAAAAATGCAAATAAGACATTACATTTTTATAAATTGTTATTTTCTAATCGATAATTTTATTATAAAATTGTATTTCTAATAGGAATATCGACATTTTTTAAATGATACACACCAGAATAAAAACGTTTTATATTACAGAGTCTAATTATGTTTGCAACCAATAAATCGAAATGACAAGTACAACCCTGACGGAGTAACTTATGGCAGAAAATTATGTTTACCTTAGAGTCTCTGCCGATGCGACGCAAGGACGGATATTGTTTCCTATCACTTTACTTAGAAAAATAATGGATGCAACCAATCTAATTAATGCACATAAACATGTTTACCTAGCTGTCCCCTTTATAAATTTATAGTTTCACTAGTATACAGAGTAGAAATCAGGAATAGAATCAGAATTAAATGAGTTTAAAAAAATATTGTTTAAGGTTTATTTATGTCTGAAGCACTATTAACTTTTGAATATTTGAATATTTTGGATCAGTTATATAAGTTCATTTGCATTATTAAAAAGTGCATATTTTCAGATATACCCCAATATAGACAAATATCTGTGAACGCAAGTAATGCAATTTAGAGAGGTAGTAAAAATATCCATCGGAAATACCTCTTATTAGTATTAGCATAATATGACAATATGACGGTAAAACGCGATAAGCCGATTGTCGACATTATATGCTGCATAACTGACGAAAATGGAATATTCGATATTTTGTTTTGTATAAATATAACTAAAGGCATATATATGTACAATGCAAAATGACGAATGTGTCACATTCATTATCTTCAGTGTTGTATTTGATACAGTTATTCAATTTATAATCTGCAAACTGTCGAAAATACTAAACATTGCTGACAAGAACAAAACGCACGTGTTCACAATTTGTGAATTATTGCTTCCAAGAAGTTCTTTCGGTGAGGCACTTTATTATTTTGTTTTTTAATGTGTCATCATACATTAGTTTTCAGAGTTGTAATTGATAAAGTTATTCAATTATAATTTGCAAAATGTTAAAAATACTAAACATTGCTGACAAGAACAAAAACGCACGTAATTCACAATAATTGTGTGAATATTTCTTCCAAGAAGTTCTTTCGGTGAGGAACTTTATTATTTGTTTTTATCGGTTTTTTCTTTATCTGATTATTCAGTTGACTGGGTATAGCTAAACCAAAAACAGTGATGTTGTCAAAGCGAGAATTATTTAAAATAAAATCATAAATCAGAAATCAATAGCATTAGCAAGACAAAATGGAATATTGTCGTTCTGTTCAAAGTTATTTCAATTAAGTGTAATCTTTGGTTAAATAGGATCTTTACTATGTTAGAAAAGCGAAACATTTTATTAGACCAAAGTTTTGAAATTATCAATTCATTAAATGAAAAAATCAAACACCTTGGGTAAACCAACAAAGTGTATCAAAAATTCTGCGCAGTGTTAAAGAAAAATGAGAGATATCAAAAAATAAATTACATAAATAATAATATTAAGATGGGTGTTTGGGAAAGTATGAACGAACTCTTTTAATATTTTTACATTTAATATTTTTCTGTTACGGTACTGTAATGTGATCTAATTTAATGCTGCATTCTAAAGACCTTTTTAAAATATATTATTTCCTGTTATTTCGTAAAACTTAAACTGGCTATCTCATTTATCATGTTGAAGTACGCAGAATTTGGCTTTTTCCTTTGTATTCTGTGTTCACAAAGCTTGAAACAAGTGTAAGTGTTTACGTAACAATACCTTAAATAACTTTAAATTATCGCCATTCAAAATCGTCCGACAATAGGGTTGATTTATGGCATACCGCAGATGTTGACCATCCAACGGTTAGAGGGTGGTTTTTGCCCTAGTGACGATCACAAGACTCTCAAGACATGCACTTCAAGACCAGACAGCGATTGACACGGACCGAGTTTGGACGGCTCTGTGCTATAGCCGCGGCGACGCTAGCGTCGGTACCGCAACCAACTCTTCATTCCTGTTAAGAATACATCAATAGAAACTAAAGGTTAAGTCTATGTTCTTTGTACAAACAACGATAATGAGTAAACCAGTTAATTTCATAATTTATTTACAATTGATAGTCCATTTCGCTATTTATACAACAAATTCATTTTCTTTATAATTATTTATCCAATATAACCAGCACCTTAGTTTAATCCTAAACAATGGAGATCTGTGAAGATAATTTAATTTTGACAGGTAGAAACCTCAATTATGCAGTATTTTTTATCCTTTACAAGGTATAGTCGTATTTTAATTTAATATAACCACGAACCACGAACTAACAGAACATGACAGAAGCCAATGAAAGAAATATATAGAGGAGTTAGTTTAATAAACATCCTGATACAGACCTAACACTAACTAAGCGCTTAAAGAATGCAGGCTAGACTGTTATAGGTATACAAAATTTTTATACAATATATACCTATAGACAACAACCACTGTCAAATTATATACTAAGAGTAATCAGATAAAAAAAGAACAGAGGTTAGACAAGGACACCCAATGTCACCTAAACGTTTTAATACTGTACTGGAACATGCTTTTAAGAACTTGCATTGGCTGACAAAGAGAATAAAAATAGATAGAACATATCTAAACAACTTCCATTTCGCCGATGATATAGTCAGAATAGTTGAGGACATAGGAATGGCACGAGAGAAGTTACAGGAACTCGTTGTGACTACAGAAAATATAGGTTTAAATATAAACTCCTCGAAAACAAAAATATTGACAAATTTTATTGTATGTAATATACCAGTAACATCAGTATTGGTGGACAAGAAGTAGAACTCGTAGATAAATATAAATACCTGGGATATGAAATTATAATTGGCAGGGATAATCAGACCCATGAACTAAAGAGAAGAATTTGTTTTGAGTGAGCAGCATATGGAAAACTGAGAGAAACTTTTAAAAGCGAGCTGCCCGCATGCCCGAAGAGGAAAGTATTTGATCAATACGGCCTCCCACTTTGACATTCAGAGGAGAAACACTTACTTTACACCTTACTACACTACTTAACTACTACATCGGCTACCAAACAACGAGTTACACAGAGAAGAATGGAGCGATCCATGTTCGGAATAACTCTGATATCAAATAAACAACGAAAAGGTCAGGAACAGATCCAAGGTGCTTGACGTTATGGAAAGGCTAGATAAACTAAAATAGGGATGGGCAGGACACATAGGTAGAATGACTGACGGATGGGCGATGACAAAGAGAGTATTGGAATGGAGACCAAAGAAAGACAACAGTAGAGTCGGTGGACCACCTACACGATGGGCTGGCGTTTTGAGAAGACAATCTAAAAACTGGATGAGAGTGGTGCAAAATAGACGGGGTTGGACACATAAGAAAGAGGCCTATGTTCAGCAGTGGACGTTTGAGGCTGGATAATGAAACAACTTCTTATTATTTGTTTTTTAATCAGAAGACGTAATTTTTTGCCCATATTAATCTTAACCGAATACATTCTACTGTAAATAATAAGGTTATAAGGATACTAAAATTAATTTTACTCTTACTGAAACATTTGCGCCTTGCCTCGCTTACGAAACTGTATAACATTGCAACCTTTATCTCACAAATAATTTATTACAAAGATTTTTCGATACTTATCCATGGGCTTACGTTGCTTTTTGCAGATTATTCGTTCGCACAGAAATTCCCCCTCCGTTAGTACCTTTCACCTAAAAATCTTTTACAACTAATTTTTAGGAAGATTTTGCAAAGACAAAAGCATTTGCATTCGCTTCACACAGGTGAGAATACACGTCTAATTTCCATAACTTTTGCATAACTCTCAAAAAGCCGTCAATTTTAGAGATTGGCGAAGAGGCTTGGATCTTGGATAGCGGTGAGAAGAATGTGTGGAAAAATGAAAGGTATCTTTTAGGCCAGCGCTTGAACAAAGTCTGACTATAATGGACTGCGAGGCATAAGTTAGGGTTAGCTGAATATTAAATAAACAATAATACAACAATTATACAACTGTGTAAATTAATTAAGTCACGTATCTACACGTATCTACATCAACAAATATCACTAGCTTTTTTTATTTAAAGAAATAAATAATTAAATTAAATTAAATTTATAATTATAATTATAATATAATTTAGTAAAAAATCGGAAAATTACTGGGCCTGCGGTTATTGAAACCGAAAATCTCGTGGTTATCGAAAATTTTACTGCGTCATGACATTTAAGCAAAAAAAGCGACTTTTTTCATTCAGTTTAACATTCAAACGAATTACTTGAAAATAATTTAAAATACGATTTTCTAAATTAAACAATGTTTATAAACAAAATTATTGCAAATTACACCCGAAAGTAAGCTTGATTTTCATTTGTTGGTAATTGTTAATATAAACAATAAAAACATTTAAATCACTTTTCATAATGTGGGTCTTTACATTGTTACCTTATTTACGAAAGATGGTCACAATCGTGACCCAGTTTTTAAACAATTAAATTTGGTTATTCTAGTATATATATATAATATACTATACTTATATGATATTTACCCCCCAACAATAACTTTTATCTCTTGTTCAATCAATCCAAGTCAACATTATAAACAAACAACACAGAGTGTATAAAATATCTTGTGCAGACTGCCCAGATCTTATATAGGCCAAACAAATCGTAGAATCCAACATAGGATTTATAAGCATTTCATTTCCGTTCGTAATTACGATTTAATTTCAGCTTTATGTCAACACCATCTTTATACAAGTCACCAAATTGATTTTGAAAACTCCAGAATTATAGCCTCCATCCGCTTCTATAAACCAAGAATTATCCGAGAAGCCATAGAAATTGAAAAAATGCCAAATTATCTCAATAAAAAAAATTAACGGCATCCGATTACTTTCGACATGGAAATCTTTTATAAAGAAAATATCGTCCGCTCGACCTTTCAATCAAAATCCCGCCATCAGAAGTGTTCGCGCCTACGAATAAAGTAACAAAGAGATACTACGTGTTTGAAGAAGAAAAATGTCAAGAAATATTTTGGTCCCGCGTTTGATGGATGCAACAAGAACAATATAGAATATGAAGTAACAAAGACCTGGAGGAACTAAACGTAGACGCCAACATAAGAAAAGAATTAACTTCCAGATGACTACAGTGGTCTGACGAAAGAATAGTAGACTGATATGAAAAAAAGTCGCAACTGGAGAAATACTTATGGACGGCTTCGACGCTGGTGGTGAGAAAATATATCAGGAAACCCTAGAGCTATGATGGACGTAGAGACTGAATTGGATGGAGATTGGACATGACAGAAATGAATAGAAGGGTTGTAACAACACAGAGAAAGTAAGTGAGGAATGTCAAAGTGGTTCATAATGTGGCATTTCAACTGTTCGAGTCTTTCCGTCTTGGCTCAACGATATTCTCCCTTTTTTCTCTCACTGAACTCATATACCTATTGCACATGCAGTGTAGTGGCTCACTTTAGAATAACTGACGATCTATGTGACAATATTTAGGACATTTTGATGTCAAATCAATATGTAATTTTTAAATGAAGAATATAGTAATTTGCTTTTTATAATAAACCATCTTTGCATGCATATTTTCTATACCAAATAGTTTCGATATTTGAGAATTGCTCATGTATCAGCACTGCTGTGTTTACCGGTACCGCTTATTCAACAATAAGTATTGCTTCCGTAGTAGATCAAAAATCATGAGTACCTACTAGATATTTATCATTATCATCATCACTGGCTTGTCAACCCTTTTGGTAGTTGGTTTGTATTAGGACTCTTCTTTATTATGATCTGTTTCTTTATTATGAACATTATCTATTTGTTTTATGTATCTTGGCTTCAGTCTTTTACTTTTCCTTTTTTCTAATCGCACTTGTTTACATATTTTGTTTGGAATTTTGTCTTCTTTCATTCTTTTCATACATTCCATCCCATGCTATCCGCCCGGCTAGCGGACATAAGAATACTACCGGGGCCAAATATCCTAGCAGGTCGTAAGAGGCGACCAATGGAAAGGAATGAGGGGTAGAGAGCCGTCGAGTTTTTGGAAACGCATGCAGGGCGCTTTGGCGTTACAGTCACCGGTCTATACTCCTATTATTCAAAACGAGTCTCTTGTGGGACCACTCTACTTTCATTTCATAGAACCAAAGTGACGTTGAACAAACTGCGACCCCTATACGCCTTTTCCTACCAAGGTCGAAGGATTAGGACACGTACGCACTATTAGAGATTTAAGAGTTAAGAGGAGAGCTCCTCTGCGGCTACCAGTCTACATGCGAGGTCGAGTCCTTTACCAGCGCTTACCTTTTCACCCCGGGAATGCTTCCGACTCATACGGTGTCGGACTCGTAGGGGTTGGTTAGTTTTGGCTAAAGGTCATATGCTGAAAAGCCAGGTAAACCTGGATCCCACCGATATTTATTATTGGAGGTACACGAATATCTTCATGTCCCATCAAATGCAGTCGTCTAGTGTTTAAAGAGATAATGTATGTCAATGATATATTCACTTGTTTTATTTTTTTTTGAGGACATGTCATAGAACTAATATCTACAGAAGACACATTGATCTAAGCCTTTCATAAATAACATTGAACATTAACCCTGCAAAAAACGGTTTTGTTTAAAATAACACCTTAGAAAACAATTATAATCCCCATAAAGAAACATCACGAGGAGAGAAAACTTTGGTATATTAAATGACATAATTTCTGAATACAATTTTTCATTTGATTATCAAGGTAACTTGTAACAAGTAATCGCAATATTCAAATTTTGAAACACATAAAATGTAAAACGTCAACAACTATACTGACATATACCTACGTCACGTTGGGAAAGAGAAGGATTATAAAATTTCCCGGCCATCTGAAATAGCAATTATTCACGTATCATCCCGACAACTATGTTTTGTGCATAAGCACGGCGTGCATGAGTGAAACTGGCCTAGCTCTAGTAAAGAATGGAAAGGGCGAAGAAAAGCGACCCGTTAAGGATTAAGAACGACACAAGAGAGCCGGCTGGGAACAATAGAATAGCTCTGAATAAAAGGGGAGTTGATC
This sequence comes from Diabrotica balteata, assembly GCA_918026665.1. Classification (NCBI taxonomy): domain Eukaryota; kingdom Metazoa; phylum Arthropoda; class Insecta; order Coleoptera; family Chrysomelidae; genus Diabrotica; species Diabrotica balteata. The sequence continues at coordinate 32,140 of CAKJVB030000100.1, read as the reverse complement.
GAAAAAGAAAGTGGATTTAGAGACGCGAGAAAATATATAGCGCTTTTATATGGAATTTGTTTAGGAATACTCATCCAAAGACGGTTTCCTAGCGTTCAAAGGTTGCACAAAATCAAATTGGTTATATTTATGTAAAATACATACCGGTCGAATTTCCAGGGCAATACGTGTTCAAAGTTTGGTAAACTTATACCACTTTTTGGTTCGATATATTTTTTCCAGGTTTCTATTACTAGCGTTTACTAAAACAAATAATATGGCACAAAAATATAATTTTTGAGGCATATTTTTGTGAGTTAAAATATATTATTATTTCAACAAAATTAAGCTGTGTTAATATAAATCTTTAAAACAACAAAAATGCTGATAATTGCAAAAATTGATCTTCAAAATTCTTAACAGCTCATGGGTTACATTTTGTCACATGTCATTTTAAGTCCATCAAAACTTGTGGTTCATTTTGATATTTCGATTCACAGCCAAATCCACCAGCTGATAATGCACATATGGTTAGAAGAAAGAATACCAGCACGATGGAAGGAAAACATAATAGTGCCCATCCACAAAAAAGGGGACAAAACAAAATGCGCGAATTATAGAGGAATCTCACTTCTAAACACGGCATATAAAACCCTCTCAAACATCATTCTTCATCAACTTCTAGACAAGGGATGGGAGTATAACAGACCTATACACAATCTTTTCATAAACTTTCGACAGGCATATAATAGCGTAGAAAGAAGCCAAGTATGGAATGCCATGGCGGAGTTCTCAATACCAAAGAAACTCATTCGGATGACCAAAGTCTGTATGGAAGGTGGAATATCTAAAGTACGTGTAAATAATAAACTGTCTGGCAGCTTTGAAATTAACAGTGGACTTAAACAGGGTGATGCGTTATCTCCACTACTTTTTAACCTTGTATTAGAGAAAGCCATGAGGTCGGCCGAAATAAAAACAGAATTGCTATCGGTTTAAGGTCCCAAGCTGTTACTTGCATCTGTAGATGACATAGATCTCGTTGGAGACTCCATTCTATCCACGAAAGACATTTTCAACAAGGTGGAAGGAGCAACAAGTGGCGTAGGGCTGAAGATTAATGAAGAGAAGACGAAATATATGTGTATAAATAGAACGACACGAAGAGACAAAATGGGACAAAATGTGATGGTCAACAACTTCAATTTCGAAAGAATACAACGTTTTAAGTATCTGGGGGCTGTAATCACAGCTGACAACGATGTCACTGAAGAAATAAAACACAGAATTCAATCTGTAAACCGCTGTCTTTTTGCACTGGATAAGCTCATAAAATCAAAAAATCTCACAAGAAGTTCAAAGATCAAAATCTATAAATCCATCGTCAGACCTGTAATAACATACGGATCTGAAACGTGGACCATGACCAAAGCCAACGAAGAAAATCTCAGACGCTTTGAACGAAAAATACTTAGAAACATTTTCGGCCCTCACCATGACATCACCACAAACCAGATTAAGATCAGAAGCAATGAAGCGAAGCAAATACTTGTGAAACTAGTATGGGAGGAGATTCCCACAGGCAAAAGACCACTCGGACAACACATCAGTAACCACTTACAAGAGGGAGATTCCAACGGCAAGTGGCTGCAACATTTATTTGGCTGGCCATTTTTGGACCCAGAACGAGTTGACGATTGTTTTGTCAATGATTTCATGCAGATATCCTTAACTTGCCTTCAGTTATGAAAATGGTCAATTATATGGTAGAGAACTACATAAGTAATAAATCTCTTTTCCCTCTAACTGTTTGGGAATCCCAGTCTAACCATATACATTTCACCACAAATTCATGCGAATCCTTTCATTCCCATTTTTTCAACTGTTTTTACCATTCTCATCGCAATATCCTTACTTTTGTATCATTCTTCTATAGTACTGAACAATGGTGTACATAAAACTGCAGAGTTTACATCTACCTATCCGTACACTCATTAGGATGACAAGCAGACTGAAAACGTCTTACGTGAAAAGTTAGAAGAGTAGAACAAAATTTTCAATTACGAATTTGTGAAATTTTTGTCATACAGGTATTACAAAAACTTATAAAAGTAAATTTGGGGCAAAAATGCTGGTGATGAGATTACCTATCTCCAAAGGATGCCGGTGATCAGTTTACTATATTTCGGAGGGCCTAATAATTGTATCATCAGCATTATCAACTAACCTCTAACGTTCACTGCTGAAAATAGGCCTATTGCATGCTTTTCCACTTAATCTGATTTTGCGCCATCTGAATCCAATTTGTAGTCACTCTTTTTATGTCATCTGTCCATCTCGTTGGGGGTTGACCTCTATTTCTGTCAGCTTATATTCGGGGTCTCTATTCCAAAATTCTTTTTGTCCACCGGTCATCAACTGATCTTGCTACATGACCTGCCCAGTTTCACTTTAGTGTTGTTATCCTTTCAATAACGTCTGCTACTCCTGATCTTTTGCGTATAGTAGCATTGGGTATTCTATCACGTAAAGAAATCCCTAACATAATTCTCTCCATTGCTCTTTCCGCAAGTTGTAGTTTACTCATTGTTGTCCTTGTGAGCGTTAGGGTTTCTGCGCCGTAGGTCATCACTGGCAAAATACATTGATTAAATACTTTTCTTTTCAGACACATCGAAATCTTAGACCTAAAAATATCCTTCATCCTTCCAAATGCAGCCCAAGCGAGGTTTATCTTCTTTTCAGCTAGATTGTTTGGTTGTCTCGACTTTATAATCGGTATAGAGGGAGAATAATCGTATAGAGGGCTATAAAGTGATGAGTTCGTACACGTCATTTTTAAAATATCTCAACAAAAGTACGAACGTTTAAAAATGTTGTATTGATTTATTTCGATATATAACAGACAATATTTGTCATTAAAAAAATATACCTTAATTTACATAACAATAATGTTGTTTTTAATTATGGTATTAACTTGTTTTAAAAGAAAAAGTATTGAATATTTGCGTTACCTCAATATCGATTCCACGAATACAGTTACCAGGATTTGTTAAAGTTGCATCTCCAGAAGTTGTAGGGGTTTTAAATTAGAAACACGCGCTTCACTCACTGTATATATATGTGCTCGAGATTCGCATCCGAATTTCCTTGAAGGTGAACAAAATTCGATCCAGATGTTTTTTCTGTCATTTCTCTATAGGAATATAAGTGATGCGTAGATATGTAATTGGCGAAATTGGCTCTCCTCTCGCGAAAAAGGAGAATGTAAAAAAAAATTTGATTTTTATTCAAACGCCAACAGAATTCGTAATGGATGTTGAAGATATTTTTGTTCGAAAATGATATCTAGAAATAACAATACTTTTTCAATGAATATTTAACAAACTATTTTACCATGGTCTAGTAAAAAGAACTAGCAGAGTTTTTAAAAGCAAGGAATACAATAACAAAAATTAGAAATACAAGACAAATAAAGACGGCAAAAATTCGAAATAAAATCAAATATGAAGTTCATTAGTTATTACCAGGTTTTTAAATCAACACAATCGTCATATAATAAAAAAATAATTATTCGATTGATGAAGTTTTTATCCACATCTTTAAGTGGATGCCCCCTTGAATGATTCCATACCTATGTATCATGTGCATTGTTTTTCTGGTTTACACATATGTGTCGTAAATTATCGGTCCATCTTGTTGGAGATTTCCAAAGACATTTTCTGTAATTCTGTTGGTTTTTCTATTACCGTCCATTCTTACGACATATCCTGCCCAATGCCAGTTCACATTCGTTTTTTTTCCACATCATTTTGTAGTCTGTGTCTGAATTTCTGTACTTATAACTCGATTTCTTAGATATATGCCCAACTTTGATACTTCAGTTGCATATTAGGTTGTTTCTATTTTATTAACTGTTATTTTTGTGAGAATTCTGCACCGTAAGCACAGACGGAACACCTTTATTGAACATATTTCATTTAAAAGCATACAATATCTGATTTTAGTGTCTCTCAGACTCATTCCTCAGTGGAGTTCGCCTGGTTACATCAAGAGATTTTGCGTATATTCAATTTGTCATTAATTGTAATTTTTGAGAAATTTATCTTTAATCCTATTTGTCTCAAGGCATCATGTAATCTCTCTAGCATTGTCTTGGTATTATCGATTCGTTCTTCGGACTGTCTTCTATTGTCTTCAACTGTCTTCTATTATATGTTTGTATAAAATCTATATAAAATCATACCATATATCTGTTTGCATATTATAATGACTGAATGAATGATTATAAGATATACAATAAGTCAACTGGCTGCAGTATTGCGTGGTTATAATAGACGGATTAAAAAAAAAAACAGTTCCAATTACTTGATACTTTCGGACGCTACTTTTTGGCTACTGCTGAGCAAATAGGACTAAATTAATCTATCAATAGCCACTTCAAAAATAATATGCCAGTTTCTGTTTTAAATTCTAAGTTTGACATTTACTTCTGTTGAGATGTTGCGTCTTGAGAGCTAAAAATATACACTAACGTCTCCACCCCCCTTAACAAAAAAAAACTGACCTGTCTTTTTAAGCTTTATAATGATCACCTTTATTTTAAATAGAGTATCTCTTTTTAGGTATGGATATTTTTGACATACATGTCAGTAAGGTAATGCTGCAGATATTAAATCAGAGAATTCCACATACCAACCTATTTACGCTATATTAATTATACTAAAGCGTTTGGCTGCGTGCGCTGGCAGGAACTATGGAGAATAAAAAAAATGGGTAAATCTCATTTGATCTACCTAATAAAACGTCTATACAACCATAACAGCGACCAAGAATGTGGCAGAATATTGTGCACCAGTATGGCTAAGTAGTGCACATACAAGCAAAATCGATGTCCAACTTAACCAAACCATGAGAATAATCACTGGAACAATAAAACCAACGCCAGTGAGATGGCTGCCTACTCTGAGCAATATTGCTCCACCAGATCTACGCCGTACAGCAGCATTAGTGAAAGAGTACCAGAAAATTGTAGCCAACGTACAAATACCAATACATCAAGATATCCCAGACATCTCAAAAGAGCACCAGCGACTGAGATCTAGAAATCTTCCAATACGATCTGTCCGAAAAATTGGTAATTCCTATGATATACATAAGGAATGGACAACAAGATGGATGCCAACAGTAAAATCGGACTATATTAAGATATCCACCCCAACTCAGGGTTTCATCGGATCAAATCTGCCCCGGTCCACTTGGGTAAGGATTAATCGTATACGTACCGGACATGGTAAATGTGCTGATCCGCTGTTCAGATGGGGTCGTGCAGAAAGTCCACAGTACGATTGCGTACAATCTAGATAGACCATAAGCCATTGTGTTTCAGACTGCTTGAATCGTGCCTACCGTGGAAACCTCCAGGACTTTGCGGAATAGTCCTCAGAAGCAATTGAATGGCTATGTAAACTGGACATTAATATTTAGTGTCATTCATTCTATCTTTAGTTTTTAAATAATATATTTAATATATATGTATATATTATTGTATTTGTATATTTATCATACTGTGAAAGTCCGTACGCTAAATAAAATAAAACAGCGACCAAGTCGAGGTGGAAAGTAAATTTACTGAGAGTTTGTCTGGCAACAACGGTATGGAACAGGGGTGCATACAGAGCTTTATGTTCTTTAACATATAGCGCGTGAATTATAAGACTTGATTAGAGATCCAGAGAAAAAAAAATCACCATTAATCGCAACATCATGATACCACTCTCAACGGTGCATCTAAGGAATAATTAGAAGAACTTTTACAAGTAGTGGAGGAAAAGTCGGTTACCAGATTAACAAATATTTCCATTTATATCGACATCTTAATAAAAAAACCATCGGGAATACAGTGTTGAAATTAAAAGAATAATTGTACTGGTCAGGCAAGCTATGACAAAAGTTACAAAGCTTTGTAAAATCATTATACCATGCAGTTCATTTTTAGCGTTATTATATACTATGAAAAAAAAAATAGTATGAAAATATTATATCCGTCCAGCACACCCTTTGAATTATAAGCACGTCCTCAAAATTTTTAAATAACAAAGGTATGGCACCTTGTTAGAAAGTGACTTTAGTCCTATATTCAGCAATATAATTTTTTTTCAATCTTAACTGAGAAAATTCATTTATAAGATGTCAAATTTTGATAATGTCTCTTTCACGAAACTTTAGGTTGAATGAAGATGATAATGTCACATAATATTAAGAATGTATTTTTCAACGTACTTAGAAATTAAATTAAATGTTAAAAATGACCACCATTCAGTTCTTAACAATAACCGAGGGGACTTTGGAATTCTCGTATAACATTTTGTACGGGGTTATTTTGTTAATTTCTTCCATTATCCTAACTTTTAAATCAGCAATACTCTTTGGTTGATTAAAATATACTTTAGATTTTAAATAACCCTAGAAGAAATAATCGAGAGGAGTCACATCGGAGAATCTAGCTGGTCATTTGATCGTTTCTTCTCTTCCAATCCACCTATTGGGAAAAAGTTTAAATAATTTCTAACTATACGTGCAAAATGCGATGTAGTCCCGTCTTGTTGGTAGTAAATACATCGATCTATCCCATTTGTATGATTAACATCAGCAAAAAATGCTATATAAGTTCTTCGGCCACGTTATTAGAGAAAATAATTTGGAAAGACTTACAGTGGGCTGCATGGTTTGCGGAAAATAGGTCTAGGAAGATCGGATAGCCAAGCGGGCTGGGCGGCTGGCTTCCCATTCGCTTCAATGCGAGAGATGTCAGTTCTATCCCCAGCTCGGTGTACAGAAAACAAAAGGTTAACGCAGCAGTTTAAAATTCTAAATGAATCTGCGGCTTAGTCTAGAATATGCTGGTATCTGATCGGCCTATGGTGGAGCAGTACGGCTAGAGATAAGGGCTTGTGGCTCAGTGATACTTCTCCATAGATCCGGGTATATATATATATTTCATATATATTTCATAATTATCAATATATATATATATATATATATATATATATATATATATATATATATATTGATAATTATGAAATTCACAATAATTTTCCATAATCAATAAAAATTGCGGAAGAACGAGACAAGTGGAAACTCACAGTGCAAGAGATTGAAAATGAGCTTTAAAATTAAAAACTACCAACTACAAGAAAAAGTATTTTTAACAATGATATACTAATAATAAGAAAAATAAAATTTTTTTTGCGGTAAAAAAGTAGTTGATATTCAGTGAAATATCTTTAGATTTGCCTATCAAAGATTCTGCCTGTTCGCTTTTTGTTTTTCATCTTACAAAAATATATTAGTTACATTGTCGTAAACCAAGAAACGTCTAAATCCAACAAAGAACCTCAAACACGGGGAAACGTCACAACATTTCAATATCGCCAAAATCCAAAAATCCCCACACACAAAGCCAGACTTACACTCGACAAACCCGCGAACCGGCGGTCCAATAAAGTTATAAAAATTGAAGTTCTCCTTCTGAGATATTTCATTCCCTCGGGAGTAACCCAAGAATCCCTCTCTTCGCGTCTTCGCCGCCAACCACGTCCGGATGCGTTTTACGTTTCAAAGCAAAAATTCACAGAATTTCCATCACAATATTTTTCCGTTCGGGGGGTATTAAACCGCAGGGGCGTGCAGCTCAATAAACATATGTAAAAACATAATAAATAATGAAGTTACTTAATACTGTGTTTCACAAAAAAATCCAAATAAGTTACACTGTTTTTGCACATTTTTACTTATTGTCATTGAATTTTAGTTACTATATTATAATTCCTACTTACTATATTTGTACAAGCAAAGCAACAGCCATTCTTAAACCGAGCATTTTATTCAGAAAAAGGAAAAGCTTCGACTTAAGGTATTAATTTTAAACTCAAATATACATTTCTTATGAAACGTTTCCAAAAATTTAATAACATTTATACTAATCACCTTCTTATGGTGCCTATCCATTCCGGATGTTGGCAATCCAGTATGGTTATCTCAACATTGGTTTCAGATATTTGGAATAGTGGGGTTAATGCTACATATATAATAAAAAAAACACTACATACATAGAATTGTAAAAACCGTTGGATCAAACGAAAACCAAATTTAAATATACGTACATAATTCTTCTTCTTTGTGTACCGTGCTTTCTTTCAAGCTTTAGGTATCGTAGTCAAGCTGATGAAATGTGACACGGTCAGCAGCTAGATGAAACCATTCATCGACCGTTTGATATGTCCATTGTCTAATGCTACGCAGGCAGGACAGTTGTTTTCTTCCGACACAGAGTTTTCATTCGATTTTGCCCTGAATGATTAACCAGAGTAAGCGATAATTATGTCCTCTCATTGTATGACTAGTTTCTTGGTATTTAAACAACGTATTTGCCATGTATGTTGGTGAGTATTCATATTTATTCCCACAAGTAGTTGGTAACCGTTGGTTGATTTCTGTTGAGCCCTGCGTACAGGATCAAGGCTAATATTCAAAGAGATTTCGCCCAATGGTAGCCACCAAGGGCAACATTAGCCACTATGTGACGTTGCGATCATTTAGTTTTTAGCTCGATAGCTTCCACCTTAACTTA
>CAKJVB030000100.1:4290-23029 GCA_918026665.1 Diabrotica balteata | reverse complement strand
ACGGCATTAACACTTCAAGTATCTTCAATGACAGCACTTTCACATACGTCGGTTAGAAAAGTGTTGAAATCACATTTCAATCCGTGCAAAACACAATTTCTGTACTTTCTTCTAGACGATGATGATCGAGACCAACGAATTGAGTTTTGCAAACTCATGACTGAAAGAATGGACGTTGAACCAAAAATGTTAAAAATATTTGTTTTACTGATAAATGTACTTTTATGCTGAATGATAATGTAAATAAACAAAACTGTCGGTACTGGACTGATGCGAACCCGCATTGATACGACGAACCCTCAATCATTATAGAAGACCTAAACGCAAGATCCCCTAACTGGAATGATAGAGCTACGAACAGAAATGGAAGACTACTAAACGCGTACATAGAAAATAACGAAGAAGTTATGGCAATGGGCCCCACAGACCCAACGCATTACCCAGGAAAACGCACTTCCAACGCACATAGACATAGTAGTTGCAAAAAACCTAGGACTACAAACAGAATTACAAACACTAAACGAAGGTACAACTGACCACAACCCCATCCTATTAGAACTAGGAACGTGGGAAGAAGAAAGCACAATCAAAAAGATCAAAAAGAAAACAAAGTGGACAAACTTCAAGAGACTCGTGAGCACCGGAATAAACATTGTCCCAGTGATAGACAATCCACGAGAAATAGAAGATAAGGTCCTAGAGTTGGAAAACATCATCCAACAAGCAATCAGGAATAGCACTACTGAACAGGAAGTAGTAATGCAAACGGGCAGATTCAAGGATATACCTCAAGTAATAAAAGACTTGATAAGGGAAAAAAACAGAGCTAAACAGACAGCAAGAAGAACAAGAAACCAAGCAGACAAAAACAGAGCAAATCGATTAAATAGAGAGGTCAAAACAGCACTACAACAACACCGTAGTGAAAGCTGGGAAAACCACATAAGGGACATGGAAGATCAAAGTCCAAATATGCAAAATATTTGGAAACTGCAAAAAATCCTACGAAGTGACAGAAAACCAATTCCCCCACTACACGGAGAAAATGGCATAGTCTACAGCACAGAGGAAAAAGCAGAGGTAATGAGGAGTACTCTCGAGAGAGAGTGTACATTAAATTACCACCCAGACGAAGACATCGACTTCATAGAAGAAGTCGAAAGACAAAGAGAAAGACCGGAAAACCCAAACGAAATTATCCCTCCAACAACACCGGAGGAGATAAATGAGCTAATCAAGAACAGCTCACCAAAAAAGGCTCCCGGTCCAGACCAAATTACGAACAGAGCTCTAAAGTATCTACCAGCGAAAGCCATCGTTTACCTAACCAACATCATAAATGCAATGCTAAGGTTTAAAAAATTCCCAAACAGATGGAAAGAGGCCCATGTCATAATGTTACCAAAGCCCGGAAAAGACAGCACATTCCCACAAAATTACAGGCCAATTAGCTTACTACCAGCAATCAGCAAAATAGTGGAAAGAGTAATACTCAGCAGACTCAAAGCTGAAACAGACAGACTAGACATCATACCCGAAGCTCAATTTGGCTTCAGATCAGAACACTCCAGCGAGCTACAAGTACTCAGACTAACAGAGTACATAGCAGCTGGATTCAACGATAAACAGTACACAGGAGCTGCATTCCTGGATGTAAGCAAAGCATTCGATAGAGTCTGGCATAAGGGACTATTATACAAAATGAGAGAATACGGATACAGCGGAGCAATGACAAGGCTGATCTCTTCTTACTTGAGCAACCGCAGTTTCAGAGTCCGGATAGGACAAGTCCTGTCCGAACTCGGGAACCCGGAGGCTGGAGTACCACAGGGAGCGGTACTGTCACCTCTGCTGTACTCGATATACACAGCAGACATACCAAGAACACCAGGTACACTATTAAGTCTCTATGCCGACGACACAGCAATAGCGGCCAAACACAGAAATGTAGACATAGCAGTCACCAATCTACAGACCGCGTTAGACGACATTGAAGAATGGAGTCTAAAGTGGAAAATTAAAATCAACTCAGACAAGACACAAGCTGTACTCTTCCAAAAGAGGCGAGAACGACCAGAAGAACAGGTCACTGTGCAAGAAAATCCCATTGAGTGGAAAAGCGAAGCGAAATACCTCGGAGTAATAATGGACAAAGGACTAACATTTAACAAACACGTAGAAGCTACGGTACAAAAAGCAAACATGGCAAGAGCCGCAATAAGAGGCCTAGCAGGAAGGAAGAGCAAACTGCGAATAAAAACCAAAATAAGACTAATAAATAGTATAGTCCTTCCCATACTAACATACGCGTCACTTGCATGGGGACACATATGCAACACAACAAAAAAGAAAATACAGGCACAACACAACAAAAGCCTAAGAGAAGCGCACACACACACACACACACACACACACAACACACACACACACACACACAACACACACACACCACACACACACACACACACACACACACACACACACACACCACACACACACACAACACACACACACCACACACACACACACACACACACACACACACACACACACACCACACACACAACACACACACACACACACACACACACACACACAACACACACACACACACACACACACACACACACACACACACACACACACACACACACACCACACACCACACACACACACACACACACACACACACACACACACACACACACACCACACACACACACACACACACCCACACACACACACACACACACACACACACACACACACACACACACCACACACACACACACACACACACACACACACACACACACACACACACACACACACACACACACACACACACACACACACACACACACACACACACACACACACACACACACACACACACACACACACACACACACACACACACACACACACACACACACACACACACACACACACACACACACACCACACACACACACACACACACACACACACACACACACACACACACACACACACACACACACACACACACACACACACACACACACACACACACACACACACACACACACACACACACACACACACACACACACACACACACACACACACACACACACACACACACACACACACACACACACACACACACACACACACACACACACACACACACACACACACACACACACACACACACACACACACACACACACCTATACACGTTTCGCAATATTTGTGGCATCGCATACTATATCCTCAATTGTGGCACATCGAAGTAAACATACTATGATACTGGCACCCTTCGAGCAGAGTGTTTATGGATAGGAATTATTTCGATACACTCCATGGTATGAATATTATCGACGAATATAATTGTGGCACCGGATTCCACAATTATCTTGTAATCAGAAACTGTGTGAAAAAGATGCCACAAATATATCCGTAACAAATATCTGTGTTTCGGGATGCCACAAGTATGGCTGTATAGACAGTGTGTTTGAAGGCCATGTTGCCATATTTGTTATATGAACAAGTTTCTGCTTTACCTTTTCTGTGATAGGGATACTCAGTTGGTTACTATTAAATTTTTTTATTTAGTGCACGACAGTGTATCATGTATTATGTAGGGTCTATTATGAGTAATACAGGGTGGAATTTTAAAATTATACAGTGTGGAAATCACTTATGGAATAAAAATTTTTGTGTCCTTATTTATAAGAAAATTATTAAAAACGATGGGAGCTGTCTACTTTTAAATTCAAATGTGCACTGTTTAAACATTTAAATAGATAATTTAAATGTACAGGATGATTTATGTAAGTCTAGCATAGTGCATCATCTTTAGTTTTCATTGTATATTTTTATGTTTTTAGAAGCTATAGCCTCATCTCAAAAAAGTACATTATGTAGAGTCTAGTATGAATAATTCAAGCTGAAATTTTGAAACTATGTATAATTTTTGTGAAGACATTAAATAAAAATTTTTTTAAATTAATCATTAATTATACTTTAAATATTGCTTTTTTTAATAATCTAAATACAGACATCCATTTTGTGAACTAAGTATCAATATATTGAGTTTTGTATTTAATTTCTTGACAAATGTTATATACAATTTTAAAAGTTCACCTTATAATATTCATAACAAATCATACATTATATAATCAGCTTGTTAAAGAGATTTAAAAAACATATAAATATACAGGGTGTTCCACTAAAAATAAAGATAATGGACTCTGCTAGACATGCGTGACTCAACCTAACCTGTACATTTAAATTTATGTTTGAAAAATGTAAATTTGAATTTAAAAGTTGACCTGTTTCGGCGTTTTTAATAATTTTCTAAAATAAGGACAAAGACAATTGTATTCCATAAGTTGTTTTCACACTATATAATTTCAACATACTACCTACCCTGTAATGTTCATAATATACTTTACAGGATATAGTTCGTTGAGGTCAAGTTTTTAAGGAGCTTTTAGGAATATATAAATATATAGGGTGTTCCATGAAAACAAAGCTTTTGGACTATGGTAGACTTGCGTGAGTCACCTTGTACATTATATTTAAAAAGCGCATATTTATAATAGACGTGCTCCAGCAATTTTATAATTTTTTTAAACAAGGACAGAAATAATTTTGTTCTATAAGTGATTTCCACCCTACATTTAGTACTACGCGTAGTAAAAAACCATATATTCCATACTTTTTATTGGCAGTTGGTATATACATATAAAATTCGTCAAATCAATTTGAACGGTAACAATGAATTATTTTTTCTTTCTTTGGCCAGCTTTGAGGACCGCTAAGCTAGCAGGGACACATGAGCATAACCAATTTAACGTATGCCATATTTTTTCACCCATTTTTCACTAATTTATTATCAACCTAATAATTTTTCGCCCCCAAACCACCCCTAAGAGGAGCGATTCTACTGAATTAAGGTTCAAGCTAGCAGAATTTAAAAAAAAAGCTTTTTGCCTATGGCTCATTTTTACCCATTTTTGTCTAATTTATTACCAGCCCGATAATTTTTCACCCCCAAACCTATCCTAATGGGAGCGATTCCCCTTGCTTAATATTCAAGCTAACAAATTTCCAAAAAAATATATTTATGATATACCACAGTGTTCTGCTAGGTGTTTACAAATTTATTACCACCCTAGTAATTTTTCGGCCCTTACCTACCCCTGAGAGAGTGAGAAGTCAATATTTCTGTTAGGTTAAAATGTGATGTAAAAATTTTTTTTCTTATTTGGAAACGTTCCCGCTAGCATAATATTCGAGCCAGCGGAATTTAAAAAAATACTTTTGAAATACCACAGTTTTGGCTTAGTTTTTACGAATTTATTACCATCCTCGTAATTATTCACAACTCACCTGTCCCTTGGGATAAGTCAATAATTCCGTTAGGTTAAAATTTAAGGTAAAAAGATTTTGTTTTGCAATTGCACCGTCCTTCACTGATAACTGAAATGAAAAACTGTTCTGTTAACTTTTTACTAAAAGTTGTCCACCTTGATAATGTTCTACCCCTAAACCATTCCTATTTGTAAACATTTCCACTGGCTTAATATTCGCGCCAGTGGATTTAAAAAAACAATTTTGAAATACCACAGTGTTCTGCTAGGTTTTTACGAATTTATTATCACTATAGTAATTTTTACCCCCCGACAAACCCTTGTGAGAAGTCAATAATTCTGCTAAGTTAACATTTAAGGTGAAGACATTTTTTTTGTAATTATACTGTACTCTATTTCAAATAAGAATCTGCTCTGTTAGTTTTTACTAAATGTTAACCAACTACTCCAATTCTACCAGTCACACGTCATTTACGCTAGCTGAATACAAAAGAAAAATCTTATCGAAAATATGAAATACTACACCGTTGTGCTAGATTTTACTTATTTATTACCACCCTAGTAATTTTTCACCCTTCAACTACCTTCTATGAGAAGTCAATAATTCTGCTAGGTTAAAATTTAAGGTGATATAAAATCTATTTTTACAAGTTTACTGTACTCCACTTGTAACTGAAAGTATAAATTGCTTGCTCAGTTTTTACTGAATTTGACTTCCCCTTATAATTTTTGACGCCTTAAGCCACAGTTATTGGAAAATATTCCACGAGCTACACATTCACTCTAGGTAAATGCAAAATCTTTTTGGAAATACAAAAGTGCTCTGCTAGATTTTTACTATATTTTTACCAGACTAGTAATTTTTTTCTCGACTACCCTAATTGAAAAGCATTCTGAAATATTACTCTGTGTTAAATAATATATATTTTTTAAATGTTTAAATGTTGAAAATATGAAAATACTTTATTACAAAAATTATAAATTTTAACTGTTTTAAAATATTTACTGGGATTAGAGTCGCTAGTACCCTTTTATGAATATAAAATAACTCAAATTAAGTTGAGTTTTAGTAAATAAAACTGAATTATTATATTTCACGTAATGATAACCAGGTAAGAAATATTCAATTTGCAATAGTTTTATTACGACTATTACATTAATTGCTAATTATAAAGGCGGATCGAGACACCTTGCGCACCTATTGTTAAAAGATTAAAAGATTTGTATTTATTAGGTACCTACCTGAAAATTTCGAAAATAGTTTAGGTATTAAATATTATAATATTAAAATAAGAAGGGTATTAAAGATTGGTCAGAACGTACTGTTTAGAGTATTAGTTGTATAGCATAAATAATTTATATTACTTGGAAAACATTTTAGGAGATAAATATTTTAAGAATATTCAATTGAGACGGAAATTACAGGGTAGTCAAAGTTTAGTGAAAACGGAACACTTTTTTATTTTGGTTATAAGTAGAGGACAGTGAAATTTTAAAAGAATATTTTTTCACCTTAAATTTTAACATAACATAGTTATTGACTTCTATAGGGGTAAGTTGAGGAGTAAAAAATTACTAGGGTGGTAATAAATTCGTAAAAGCCTAGCAGAACACTATGGTATTTCAAAAGTACCACATATTTTTCTAACTCCACTGACTCGAATATTAAGCTAGCGGGAACGTTTTCAAATAAGATTGGTTTAGGAGTGGAAAATTATCAGGCTGGCCAAGTAAAAATTTAATAAAATACTTTTTTTATTTCAGTTATAAGTAGAGGACAGTGAAATGGTAAAAGAAGATTTTTTTACCTTAAATTTTAACATAACATACTTATTGACTTCTCGTACGAGGTAATGGAGAGGTGAATACTTACTAGGGTGGTAAAAAATTTGTAAAAACGTAACAAAACACTGTAGTATATCATAAATATTGCTTTTAGAATTCTGCTAGCTTGAATATTAAAAAATTATCGAATTGGTAATAAATTAGTGAAATATGGGTGAAAAATATGACGTAGGTTAAATTGGATTCCGCTCATGTGTCCCCGCTAACTTAAGGGACCTCAAGTTTTGATCTGATTATAAAAGCAATCTGTTACGTTTCCCGATTTCTTTTTGTAATACAGCTCTGTTTTCTGTAATGCATTTGTCACATTGTTCTTTGTCCTCCAAGCAGGTCTAATTTAAAGAATAGTAGGTTTTATAACATTCGTATTTGATAAATAAGCTTAATTTGCTCTAAATATCCACATTATTTCCCTACATATGCATTGTAAAATATTATAATATACAAATATTAGGGTATTTAACATAAATATTTATTTATTTCAAACACCTAGTCAGATGGTGTTGGTAAAACCTTATAGAGGTTTTGGTCTAAAACAAATTTAGCTTATCAGAGCAATCTATCACTAGCTATGTTTTATCAATAGCACACTCCGGCTTCTCAATCGCTCAGGACATAAACGCAGAGTTTTCGGCCGTGAAAATCTGATCTATCCGAAAATAATAGTCTGATTTATGAAAGCAATGATTTTTCTTTATATCAATTTGCCCTAAATTTGAAAAATGAATGTTTAGAAAGTGTCATTAGATGACTGGTTTCTCGGAGATTAGACCTAGTGTATCTAGATAATAACATGGTAATGAGCGCAAGATAACTGCTACCAGTATTAGCAGACCAGTGTGAAAAGATAAAAATACAGATGAAATTAGAAAACAATTCGAATCGTCAAGCAAACGTTAAGCGATGCAGCAGCGCAGCATTTTTATGTTAAATAGCAATAAATGCGATCTTAGAATTGATCTTCGCGTACGTATGACATATTGCTATATCTTTCCAGTGCTATGGATCGACAGAGTTATATATCAGTAGCTCCTTAGATGGCTGAACTAAACAACACAATTGGTCAATTTAATAAAGAAATGCAATCTGGAATATTTGGCACATTACGAGATATCCTTAAAAATATGAACTTTTGCATGTGATCATTCATCAGGAAAAGATCCAAGGTAACCATGCTCCTGGTAGCAGAACATCATGGTATAACAAATGTTTTCATGCTATAACAAATTTGTCATAGTTAGTTTTCTCAGATAAATAAGGTTAATAATCTAAAATTTTAGAAATTGCAATACAATATATGGGCCACATTAAACACACGTTTCGGCATAAAAGTCGTCCTTTATTTCATTCAAAGTCAATTCAGAATTAAACCAGTGATTTTGAATCAATTGTATTTACATTTTTATACAGTACTTTCTAAAAAGTACCTACCTACTTATCAAATAGCAAGCTTAAATTCGGTAATGTTGATGCATGTAAAGATTTTAGCACAAAAACAATAGTTGAAAATTTCAAGTTCTCGGCTAAAGAAAGACCTTTAATATTGACATTATTTTGATACCTGCTTATTTCTTGACCCTACTGAACATAAAATACCTACTATTAAAAAGACGATCTAGGAGCCGTTCATAATTTTTGTTTAAATCGCTTTATAACGCGATATCGATTTGTTTATTTATTTTGTTATTATCATTTTTTCTGCAAACGTTTAGTTGTTTCTTGAGGAACATTGACAGATTCTGAACATTGTTTTTAAATGTAATGTTCCATACTTTATATATAAATGTATAGGTCCTTCTGAGAAAGGGGTTTTTATAACTGCTATAGCGGTATCAAATCACGTTAGGAAATTGGTAAAAAAAAATCCGGGTCTATAATGGATTTTGTCTAGCATACAGAGCCTGATTCAATTTGAATTTTAAAATGCTTTTGATACTAATCTCCATCAGATTACAAAGTAAACAAAAATTGCTAGTGTTTTGATGATTGGCCGTTGAGTCAAAAAACGGCATAATGTAAAAAAACGCTCAAATTTGACAGCCGTCATTTTTGTGGCAACGCTTTGATTTGTGTTTTAAGTTATTGTATAGAGCTCTAAAAATGGGGTATCATGGGATATCTCATTCTATTTAAAAAAGGTCCAAGATTAGCGTTTTGAAATTTCCATTTCCAGTAAGTCGAGAAGATGTTTGAAAAGCACTTTATTTCACTTGACTCGAAAATTCTTCACTTAAAAATAAAATAGTTTCCACGTGTCCGAAAAAGTATAATGAGGATATGACCAACAACAATTCCACATTTTTTCTCTTCGAGCTGGTCGGGTGCAAATCTTGCGATAAGTCGCTTAAATTACCAAGTTAAATAACTCACAATAGGCGCTGAAATTTGATAATAATGATAAAATTTGAAACATATATATGGTATTTAGCTTTTCTTACTGTCCTTCATATTCAAAATTTATTTTTCAAGTACAGTAAAACCTCGATATAACGGACTATTAGGGGGGACGGGATGTCCGTTAAAGCCGAAAGTCCGTTATATAAAAATATGTATGTAGCGTATTTAGATATATTATATAAAAAATACAAAATAAAAACAAAATTCTATTTAATTGTTTTCGGACGTTCGTCGTGAAGTGACGTTGCTCTTGATATCGACGCGCTTGCTGTCGGTAATCCTGTTTTGAAAAAGGAATTTAGTAGCGTTTGTTGCACTTTCGATGTTTGCTGTTTTTATAATCAACTTTGCAAAAATAATGAAAATGCGTAAAATACAGTTGCACTTCGTTATATGATGAAGAATCAATAAATGTTACAAGATCATCGAGATGCGATCTTTCTTCTGATAACGTCATTTTGGGCAGTGTTGTTTTGTCGTCGTTTTCGCTATCTTTACTTCCATCCTCATTTTTTAGGTTCATACCTTCATCTGCTGTTTCACTTTCAATCATGATGTTACTTCCATCCTCATTTTTTAGGTTCATACCTTCATCTGCTATTTCACTTTCAATCATGATGTTATACCTAGGGTCGCCTTCATCGACTTCTAGCCATTGTAAAACGTCTTCCTCAGCTACATGTTCTCCGGCATTATTATATATTGTCCCACAGAAATCCAGTAACTTCCAGACCTTCTAAATCTGTGTCTGCATCTTGGGCATCAAACAAATTCTTCCAACTATTTTTTTAATGTTTGCTCTTTCACTTCCTCCATGCTGCAGCAAAATTAAAAATTTTTGCTTTTAAATTGTAAGACCTTAATTTTTGCAAGTCCGCTGTCCTCTTGTATCTTCTGCAATATCTCCATTGTGCAACCATTATATATATATATATAATATAATAGCACTACGAGCCTAGTAGGCCCATGGCTTGAGCTGTTATTGTTTTCCATTTCTTCCTATTATTAGCCTTGTCCTTCCATCTTTCTATTCCCAGTGTTTCTAGGTCTTTCTCTACTTCTTGCTTCCATCTACTGCTGGGCCTTCCTCTTCTTTTTTTTTGTACCCATTGTATGCATCAGAATCATTTTTGGTACTCAAGAATTTGTCATTCTTTCTATGTGCCCTCAGCCACCTGAGTCTCTGAGCCTTTACTACTCCCACTATACTAGGATTCTTGTACATATCTTCTAATTCTTTATTTGTTCTTCTTTTCCATGTATTGTCTACTATCTTGCCTCCAAATATCTTTCTCAAAACCTTTTTTCCCATATTTCGAGCATACCTGTTTCGCCTTTGTTCAGTGTCCACACTTCACTGGCGTAGGTTACCACTGGTTTTATAACTGTTTTGTAAATCCTTATTTTGGCATTCCTAGATATCTGTTTACTTTTTAATAGCCTGTTTAAGGAGTACACGCATCGGTTTCCTGCCATTATTCTTGATTGGAGCTCCTCTCTAATATTTGGTTTGCATGTGAACATCGACCCCAGGTATGTAAATCTTTCCACTGCTTCAAATATATATGCTTTTTCACCCTCTACTTCTATTTTTAGATTTCCTCCTTTTTGTTCACTGTCATCTATCCATTCCATGTATTTTGTCTTACTTTCGTTGATGGTTAAGCCTATTTTCTTTGCCTCTCTATCTAGCCTCTTTACTACTTCTTGTAGCTCCCATTTGCTTCGAGCCAGTATTACTACATCGTCTGCAAAGGCTAGACATTGGTGCTTTCTTTGGTATAACAATCCCTCTCTGTTGACATTTGCATCTCGTATGACCTTCTCCAAACACAAGCTGAATAGTATCGATGATAGGGGATCTCCTTGCCTTACTCCTTCACTGACTTCAAATTTTTCCGACATTATATTATTTATTTTAACTCTGCTCTCAGTCTTGGACAACGTTATTTGTATCATTCTTATAAGTTTTCTACTGATACCCAATTCTTCTAGTGCTTTGCTCATTGTGCAACCATTACTGCGTCTAAAAATGTCTGCGATATATTCGTTTGGTTGCCAAAAGTATACCCTGATTTATGGACTGAAAAAGCAATGTTGTATTTTTCTTGTCAAAAACGAGGTGAACCATCTTTCACTTTTTGGACCTATAATATGAAACGGACGAATAAAGCATTATATCTTTTAAAACTCTAGGTTTACGAGATTTGCCAAACATTACAGGATTCTATCTATGTGATACATTGGCGGTAGCACAAAACAGTGCCGATACCCTGTCTTTGCTGATTTTTCTTCTAGAATTGTATTTTTCATATTTGGAGGCTTGTGTTGTTTTAGGTAAAGTACGCCATAAGAAACCAGTTTCATCAGGATTACAAATCTGAGATTCTAATAGCATTTCGTTACTGATATGTTCCACTAATTTTTGCCTAAAAAGTTCCATTTCTTCTTTTGTTGCACTTGAAGCTTTTGAGAAAGCGCCAGAGCCATCCAGCACTTACTTTTAATGGCATGTCCATATGATTTGCTAATTTAATTCCAGCAGATTTCAATTCGACTGCCCGGACTGGCACCCCACTGAAACATTGTTGGCCGTACCATTTTAAGATTGCTTCTTCCAGTAAAGTTTCAGGAGCCAATTTCATTTGTTTTCTGAGATTGCTCTTCTCTCCTTCATCACACATTAATGAAAATTTATTTATTTTGCTCTTGTTTTTTGTGTCCGAAACATCTTGCTTTTGTATGCCATACTGATTACATATATGAGACACAGACGTTCCAGACACATACTCCAACTTTTGTGGAACCTTTAATTTAGGATTGCAAAAATTTAAACTTATTTATTTACTGGCGTACAGTAAATGTGTTCATTCGTACGTTTTTATTTTTTTTTTTTTTTGGCATTTGACCGGATTTTTTGTCCATTATATCCGAAGTCCGTTAAATAAAGGTCCGTTGTATCGAGGTTTTACTGTCATTTTTATTCGCAATTAGGTCATACGCGCCAAAAGACGAGTAATTCTATGATTTTTTTTACTCGGATATACAGAACAATAAAATTATAATTTTCATCAGTCAAACTTACATAATTTCCATAAATGAAAAATTAGTATGTCATACTCAAGCTAAATATAATGTTTGGAGAAATAAAATGCTTCTTTTCTTAAAGTTAATATTTCTTTAATCTTTCCTAAAATTATTGTCCTTTTATTTCTGGTCAACATCGCCATCGCGTATAAGAAAATTGTTGTACTATTGTGGCACCTTTAACACACTAATACCATTTATTCCCAAATGCGAAATAAGACCAGTTTTATTTCAACTGAAATGTGCAACACCGCAAGGTCATCTCAGAGGGCGCTACTTTACGACCACGCCCATGATGCCACAATTACGTGTGTAAATTAAATCTGCCTCATCCTGATTTCTGGTAACATACGCAGAATCAGGGTTATACATTTTTTATTTATGCTCTATTCGGTCCTATCATAGCAAAAAAAATAACTATCGAAAGCCAAATGAAAACCAGAGCATATAAAATTATTTTGATAGTAAATACTACTAAAACGAAGAAGATATTGAGAAAAAAAATAGTGGTAACGTGTGTAAGTTACCACAATTTATGAAGTTACCATAATACAGGAATATGTTCACACAGGTTACCACAAATATCGCTGCACACACACACACACACACACACACACACACACACACACACACACACACACACACACACACACACACACACACACACACACACACCACACACACACACACACACACACACACACACACACACACACACACACACACACACACACACACACACACACACACACACACACACACACACACACACACACACACACACACACACACACACACACACACACACAACACACACACACACACACACACACCACACACACACACACACACACACACACACACACACACACACACACACACACACAAACACACACACACACACACACACACACACACACACACACACACACACACACACACACACACACACACACACACACACACACACACACACACACACAAGGAAGACAGTTCGTAGCTCAAATCACCCAGAATATCGCCTCATACACAGTGGGCCCTGTTGCTCACACTACGATACACTCTATATTGTGGTAATGTATAATATTTATATATTTTCTTTATTATAATGTAGACTATATACTAATTATGACTTTTTTGTTTACAGGTGACCTACAAAAAAAATCACAAAAAACACAAAAAAACGGCTTCGGCCACCAAAAAAATTAACAAAAACCCCTAAACCCGGGCATGTAGGGCCCAACCCCCTTGAGCACCAAGTCGCCGAACTGAGCCGGGACTCAGAGCGGAGACTTGAGGCCCAAGTAAGCAATTTTAGTTCGCGGATAAGCTACATTAAGATAAACAGGAATAAAGCGGAGATGCGCTGTCCTGAGTTTTCACATACGGTTAGGAAACCATGTTGGGGTTCAATTACCCAGGACCTCCACATGAAGAGCACTTGGCTGATTGTTGTGCCTCTATAGCGAATCAGATTGCTATAGGGGGGAAAGGGATGGTCTAGAGCATTGGAGCACGGTGGGGTGATTCCTGTTTTTAAACTACGAATTAAAACACCTTGCTCCAATGAATTGTTACACCCGATCGTACTACCTGGGTGAACATTTCTCATAGGCTGGGTTCAATCAAATTGCTTGCTTGCTTACCCGCATTGATTCAGAGAAGGTCACACTCAATATCCTGAAAAACTGAAAGTTTGAGCAGGAATATTAGGCTAAGGTATAAATGGCCCCTTGTTCATACCAGGCAATTTAAGCGGCGACTTTTATCATAATATACTGGAAAACACCATCGTATCTTTAATTTGCTATACATCCAACAAAATGAAGCAGCTACTCACTATGTAGCTCTAGTTAGGCACTAGTTTTATACTAATTATCGAAGGATGCTGAAGATATCTTAAACAGAGCAAGTGACTAACAACGAGGTATTGAAAAAAATGGGGACTGAGAGAGAACTAGTAAATATTGTAAATACCAGAAAAACGAGTTATCTAGGACATATTTATAGATGAGAAAAATATAACTTCTTAAAAAATACGACTAATAATGGAAGGTTAAGTGGAAGGAATAAGAGGTCCAGAAAGAAGAAAATGTTCCTAACTGAAAAATGTAAGAGAATGGACAGTGAATGAATAGTCATAAGAAGTAATGTAATCATCTATACCGATAGAAGCAAAAAGGATCACGATCTCGTTGGAAATATGTTTTTTTCAGAAACTGTTGCAAATATTAGCTTATATAAAGTTCATTATGTACAATTAAAAATAAAATTGTCAGCTTCTATAACTCCCAGCATGTAGCCCATAAAAGAGACGAACGCACCTCAGTTCCATTCAACCGATCCCCGTGCATAAAAGCACACTTTAAAAAATTTATCACCGGCCGCATTGTGTCTTGGGATACGATTACGTAACGTGAAAAAGCCAGTAAAAGTATTTTACTGGCCAGGACGCTATTGACAAAACATCAATTCGTTTAGAGGAAGCACTTGGGAAATGAGAACAATTTCATTTTGCACACTTTGTATTTGATACAGTGGCGCTTTAAATTGAAAACGGCAAAGTGGGGTTTTAAGCGTCAACAAGGGTGAACTTATTAAGGTGACAAAGAGAGAATTATCTGTGTTTGTTCATATATGGCTTCTGTTTTGGTTTAGATGTATAGCAAACACGTTTATGGGAATTTCAATGGTCTTTAGAAATTTATTTTAGAAATAGAAAATAATAAAAAAAAAACATTTTAATGATTTCTATCATAAATTTTTTTAGAAGTACGTTTCCTTCAACATAGTCATGAGTTATTTAAAATATTTATTATCATTTTTGAAATTATTTTGTGAAACTTCAGTAATTGATGGATTCGACCGTTACTTGATGGAAATTCATTTTATGTAACAATAAAACACTGAAAACTTTGTATTCAAACTTCCACAAAATTTATTTTAAATATTATCACTACAGCTGTTTCGGCTGATTGCCTTTCTCAAGTGATCTATTTTGGCTTGGGTTTACAAATTTATAGTCTCTAATGAAATAGGTTGAGGAGGGGAGAACTGTTTGTCTCAAGTTGGTCATTCAGAATTATATCTGTGTTTTTTAATTTGTTGATTTCCATAGATTCTAACAAAGATAGCTTAAGGCCTTTATTTTGAATGTGAAGATAAAATAGAATATAATAACAAAACAATAGAATTCTTAAATAATCAAAATATTGAAACTTTACACAAAGATCCGACAGAAAAATATCAAAAACAAATTAAGCTAGCGTAAGAAAATTCAAAATCAATACTAAATCCAATAGAACAGAAATACCTCAATATTATGAACCCACAGACTCCTAAATTATATTCTTTCATTAAACTACACAAACCGGATCACCCAATAAGACCTGTAGTTTCTTTTTATACAGCTCCGTCATATAAAATTTCAAAAAAACTGTTAGAGATTATTTTAGACCACACTAAATTTTCACCTAAATTTACCATAAAAAATACAATAGAACTAGTTAATAAAATACAACATTTTCAATTACCTAACAATTCCAGATTAATTTCATTTGACGTAAAAAATCTTTTTCCTAGTATCCCTCCTACAGAAACTTTTATTCTAGTAAAAAACCTTTTAGACCAAAATAGTACAAATCCAATAATTACATCTGAAATTTTACATCTTCTTGAAGTTTGCATAAACCAGGACTACTTTGAATTTAATAATAAAATATATACAAATAACAGTGCAGGACTTATAATGGGTAATCCTCTAAGCCCATTGTTATCAGATATTTTTATGGATCATCTAGAGACAAAGATTTCAAAACATCCCGTATTCAAACAGTTTTTATATTGGTGGAGATACGTAGACGACGTACTGGTATGTTTCACAGGAACTAACAGGCAACTCGACCAATTTTTATCATATATTAATTCAGTTCATAGTCATATTCAATTTACAATAGAAACAGAACAAAATCAATCCATAAATTTTTTAGATTTAAAAATTAGCAGACTTCAAAACAAACATGACTTCTCCATATTTCATAAACCTACCCATACTGACACGACTATACACAATTCGTCATCCCATCCAACACAACATAAACTGGCAGCTTATCATAGTATGTTACATAGATTAACAGAAATTCCGATGTCAAAAGACAACTTTGAGACAGAATTAAATATAATTAAACAAATAGCAGTAAACAACGGATACAACGAACAAACAATTAATAAAATGTTAAATCAAAAACTACACAAGAAAGCCCTGAAATTAGTATTTCCACCACCAGAGAAAAAACCCAGTACCTTCTGCTCGATTACATATACAGGCAAAATAACAACAAAAATTGCCAAACACATAAAAAAGAAAGGAATAACACCAGCTTTCCGAACAAATAACAACCTAGGCAAATATATTAAAAATAACAAGAGCCAAAATAAAAAACACTTAAATAGTGGTGTATACAAACTCCAATGTGGCGACTGCCCAAAAACTTACATCGGTCAAACTGGTAGAAACTTTGATAAACGAATAGCAGAACATAAAAGGGCTTTCAAGAATAGAAAAACAGATTCGACATACGCACTTCACCTTCTAGATCATAATCATTCTTTTAATGACAAATTTAAAATTCTTCACATTCAAAATAAAGGCCTTAAGCTATCTTTGTTAGAATCTATGGAAATCAACAAATTAAAAAACACAGATATAATTCTGAATGACCAACTTGAGACAAACAGTTCTCCCCTCCTCAACCTATTTCATTAGAGACTATAAATTTGTAAACCCAAGCCAAAATAGATCACTTGAGAAAGGCAATCAGCCGAAACAGCTGTAGTGATAATATTTAAAATAAATTTTGTGGAAGTTTGAAAACAAAGTTTTCAGTGTTTTATTGTTACATGAAACTTCAGTTTCTGCAGATCCTCTGTTCCCTATTTGTACTCCCAATTATTTGTAAGTATAGACTTGTTCAAGTGTATTTCCATTAGTTTTTTTTTTTTTTTCATACCATTACTTTCGTCTTCTTATTAATTATCCTCAAAATTCGTTTAATTTGTGCAGCGTTCGATACTTGTAGATTTCGATTGAGTGCTTCTTCATTTCTCTTAAATACCACTAGATCGTCTCCGTATGTCTGATTTCTATGTACGGCATATAATTTCAATATTTCTGCTCTAGTTTCTTTAATAATGTCATCCAAGACAATTTTAAACAGTATGGGGCCTAGGACTTCTCTTTGGCATAGACCCTCATTTACTATGAACTCTTCGGATTCCACATTATCGGTTCTAATTGTGCTTCCTGTATGTCAATATATACCCATAATAGCTTGCCTGAGTTTGATTTTCACACCATTTTTATTTAAACATAGATCAATCACCTTCCTTGGAGTACTATCAAATGCCTTTTCTAAGTCTATAAAGGCTTGGTATAACTAAGTGCTTGAGTTCCGTGCGTTTGGTATTAGCTTTTTGATGGTGAAAATGTCATCTTGGATGCTTCTGCCTTTTCTACATCCACTCTGTGATTTGTTTTTCTTTATTAACCGCATCAACTACTTGAAGTTATTAGCGGGATGACATAATATACAATTTACAATTAATTGTAGTACAATATTTAAGTTAGGATTAATTTCACAATATGGTGTTATTAGTAACTAAAGTAAAACCTGTTTATATATTAATATAAATTAAACTCATTTACAATTTGTTTAAAATATTAATATCCTTTAGATAATTAAAGAGGTTTTTCGGATTACAATTATCTCCTAAAACATCTTTGATATTTCCAGGTATTGAATGTTAGTTTCTTTCATTGTTTATAATTTATATAATTTATATAAAATTTAGAATTTAGAAACAACTCTGTGATTGTTTCATTTTAGAATCAACTTCTTGTATAAAACGTTTTTCCAGTATTCTCCTATATACTTTGGATATGATGCTCACTAGTGTTATTCCTCTATAGTTACAACATTAGTGTCTGTCTCCACATTTTTAAAAATGGGTAGAATAACTCCCACTTCCCAATCTCTTGGTATTTGGCT
>CAKJVB030000099.1:25322-46411 GCA_918026665.1 Diabrotica balteata | reverse complement strand
AAAGTGTCTCGATCAATTCTGTCAGCTATATAATTTGGAAGTCCAATAGCTATTAAATCAATCATACTTTTTTTATCTAATGATTTGTTTATTTGTATGTCTTTCCTGTTTAAGAGCATATTCTAATAAGGAACCATTTTTGTATTTGAACTGAAAAGCATACCTCACTGGAGTCCACCCTTTGTCTACATATGTGTCACAAAATTTGTTTGTCCATTCATCCCAATTAGAATTTATTGAATATTTTATAAGCATTGACCTATACCAATCCACACATGACCCTTCTAAAAATAATCTTAGAAGTTCAATTTTTTCCGTATTTTGATCTATTTGTAATCTTGTGCACTCACTTTCAAATGTTTCCATCCATTGTAAAACGTTCAAATTTTTACCTGTAAATTTTTCTATCACAAATTGTTCGGATACTTTGTTTTTATTAAAGGATTCAATACATTGTTTTTCATTTGACTTTGTAACTCTCTCCAAGATCTGTTCTAATGCATCTAGTGGAATACCAGTTGTAGAGGTTTCTTTCCTTTGAATATTTTGTTGTTCTAAAAGAAGATCATTGAATTGTATATTCCCATCTTTATCCATATAAACTTTTAAAATATTTTCATCTGCAATCCAAACTTTTCTTGTAGTACCCCGTTTTGTTAGAGCCCTTTTTACTTTCTGAAAAAAAAAAAGCTGCTGTCGTCTGGATTTTTTCATCGATAAAAAATATTTGCATATCATGAGGCATTGCAAAAATTTCATTTTCTTCATTCTCAATTGAGGTTATGCTAATAATATTTGTTTTAATATCTGTTTGCAATGATTTAACAGTAAATTCAAATCTCAGTTTTGCCATTTTGATAATTAAAAATTATTATACCTTTTTCTGTTAGCACAAATGTTGTTTTATAATGTTTTTTTATCAGCAAACTTTAAAATAAACTCAACTGCGTTTCTCTGTAAAAAAGATAAACTTTATTATTTTCTGTACAATATTAATTATTAACAAATACATTACCTGTAAAAAAGAAACAACATTTAAAGCTTATATTCTAATTTTACAAATTACAGGCAAAAGTAATAATGACCAGACATTTGACAATGGTAAAATTAATGAATTGTCACTGTCAAAACACCTCACAAGTATGTCCAACATGAAAACAAAAAAACTTAATGTTTTGACAGTGGCATAATAACGTGTAGTTATAAGCTAACTACCTTTACCTTTAACCTTTACCTTAACCTTGTAGCATTTTCAATTTAATTGATTCTTTGAAGTATATTGAAGTCCCCTCGTATACGAAATATTAAAATCACCTTATATATTTTTGATAGATCTAAAAATATTTCGTACGTATTTAAACCCAAATATCTTTTCATTTCTTTCTTAGGTCGGCCAAGTTGAAATAAACCATTTTAGAGTTGTTTATTTATTATACTTCGGCAAATTTCTTTTCAATTTTATGCGTCTCAAAGGATATCTACGTCGTTCGTTGGTTTTGCTATTTCAGCAGTTCGTTGATTTTCAAGTTAAGCGAACAAATTTTTAATTTCGTCACTCTCGGTGAAACCGCTGTCAAGAGCGTTTGTAGTTTTATTGGAGTCCGAATTTTTCTTCAAATTCGTAATGTTTTTTCGTTTTTTTTTTGTCATTTGTCATGGGAAAATGTGTAGTGTGGTGGCAGTTAAGAGCTCGGCGTGTAATCTTCAGAAAGCCGACAGATCCTGTTTGTGGAAAGTTATATGTGTTGTATTATGTCCTAAATGGAAGATTTGTAAGGTGTTACAACGATATAAGAGGCCATCGTATTTTCAATGAAGTTTTGAAAATCCAAGCTTAGAAGTTTGCAATTTTTTTTTGACCCGAAGCCCGATGATCCAGCCGAACTTCAACTTCCTTCGTCTATTTGTTTGTCCCTGGTCATTCCAGACCATTCTGAAGCTTGGAGACGCATTTGTGTTATTTGCAGCGTTTAGAAATCCAGTTCCAGCCCCAAAACTAATATTTAGTGAAGTCAGGTACTTTTTTTGTTAAATTTTTTTTAAAGTGAAAAATAGACATTTATCATTAATAATTGCTTTCATGACAAGTTGAAAAATTTGTAATAAGTAAAATTATAATAATTAGGATTTGGCTGTCATAATAAT
The DNA here is from genome assembly GCA_918026665.1 of Diabrotica balteata. NCBI lineage: Eukaryota > Metazoa > Arthropoda > Insecta > Coleoptera > Chrysomelidae > Diabrotica > Diabrotica balteata. The sequence continues at coordinate 44,266 of CAKJVB030000099.1, read as the reverse complement.
TATTCTTATACACATAACTAACCATAAGTTTTGAATTTGTTTTGTTTTTTTTTAAGTTGACCTTAATCTAAACTGCATTGAAAGATCTATATGATTTCAATTTTGTTTTTTGTAATTATCATTTGTTTTGTAACTGTTTGTGGTACACATAATTAAAGGTAAAATTTTGTTGTCTTAACTTTTTGTTTATTTTTTTTGAGTAACCCTTTTTGAGTTTATTTGAAAAAGATATGTTTTTTATGTTTTGATTTTGTTTTCTAATTATTTCCCTAGTTACAACTAGTGGTTGTAATAGGCATAATTAGGCACCTCAAGTGGCGCCCTATATTAAATTCCTTGAGGTGTTTCTTGTTTATTTTTATTTTGTTTGTCCCAAGAGCCCTTTATTTCTTTTTTTGTAGTTCCCCCATTCCAATGCCCTTATCTTTTACTTATCCACGACCCCAGCTCTCCTACGAAACCCTGAGTGCCGTTCGCATCAGTAGCGATTATTTTGCTTGCCCTATCTCCACCCCCATTAGTTTCTTTCCCCAATTTTCTACCCCTTGTATTAATGCCCCTGTGGTAGGCAAAATATTATCGTTACAAAAATGCGCCCAACGTGTGTGGCTTTCTGATTTGCGACATTTTACTTTCGTACAAAATGTCGCCAACTGTGGCTGTTTGATTTCGCCATTGTATCTTCGTTACAAAAATGGCCCCCAACGTGGCTGGCGTTTTTAGATTTTTGTCCCTTTTCCAGAAGCCACATATCTTTTTCAGTTTTCTGCCTAGTTTTCTGCCATTTTATGAAACCCTGTCTTCCAGGTAGTGCCCCGGTGTCCCACAAACAGTTTGTTTTTGTATTTGTATTGATATGTATTGTATCAACATATGTATTGTTGTTTTTTCTTATGTATGGTATTTGTATTAACATATGTATTATTGTATATCAACAGATGTATTTGTTGTATATTGACATATGTAATGTTGTTTCTTTTATTTCGTGTACTGTAGAAATTTTTCTATATGTATTTTATGTGTATTGGTAAATGAAAGCAAATATTTTGAGTTTGAATATTTAAATTGAATTTTAAATAATGTTTTGATATTGAGAAGAATTTTAAGTTATTTACAGTAACAAATTAAGTGTACCGTTATTGTGCCATTTATTTTTGATTGATTTGACATTTCTTACAGAAAAATCGGTTTTTGTAATTTTGTTTTGTCGGTCATTTTGAGTAAATGTGTTTATTGTTTGAGTGACTTTTCTTTGAGCTGATGAGTATAGTTGTGTTTTGTTGTTTGTCCCTTGTCCTAAGCCATTTCATTGTTTCCTCTAGGCCCTCTCTGACGGCGTTTGTGTTATGCCACGGGCTAGTAGGAGATTGTGAATGTGAAGAGTAGTCCCCTGTGTTCCCTGTTGTTCCCTAATTAACCAGCTTTGACGGCGTATGTAATGCCACGGGTTAATAGGAGATTGTGTTCCCCTGAGTCCCCTTTTGTGTTTCCTGTCTTGTATCTGAATGATGACAAGTGTAATACTCGTGATCGGAGGTGCTGTTTAGTTTTGCCTAGGAGCAGTCTCATTTAGTTTTCAGAACAAGAGCAAGGTTTTTATGTTGTGTTATTTTGTGTAGCTCACTCAAAAGTCAAGTTTTCAATATTATTAGTATTTTTGTATCACCCTGTATGTGAAGTTTATCGAGTATGTTGTTTTGTATACATTGTGTATTTGCTTTCACCCAAACATTGTTTTAGTATTTTTGTCCCGCCCTGTATGTGAAGTTGGTCTGAGTTTGCTTCGAATTGTATTTTCAGTTATATTGTGATTTGCTTTATCCAGTGTTCGGTTAAATCAATTCTATTCTTCCAAGTTAACTGCTACGATTTCCATTTTCTTCTATGTCCAGTTTTCGAAAAATTACGTTGAAATTTAATTCTCGTCTATTTTTCCTTGTGAATTAAATAATACGTATTTAGAATGCTATGCTTGCCATGCGATTTTCTTATTCGCGGTGTTCTGAGTGGTAAGATAAGTTTGTTTATTCTTAGTTCGTCTTAAGTAATTTATCTCATGTCTGAGAAAAGAATTTTGTTTACGTTAACGAAATAATTTATTTCGTATGTAGACGCTGTCCTTTCTTTAAGTGTTTATAAGTTATCTATTTCGTCTTTTATTGAGTGTTTGGCAATTTGCGTTTCAGAAATCAGCTGTTGTACGAAAAATATAGGTCAAATTTTTTCGTATCTTTAAAGTTTAATAGTCCAGGCAATGTGCGAATTTTTTTTAAGCCCCGAAAAGAAAATGTTTTCTGTTACAGTCCACGTTTGTCCATTGTTTTTTCCTTGTTGTCTTTTGTTTTATAAGTAGGAGGAAGTAATAATACGATTTCGTTTGTCCATGGCTAAGGCCGATTTGTTAGTGACAAAGCGAAGTATTGTTATTTGCCTTATGTTTGTTATTTCCGTGTTTCCCCGAGTTTTCTTTGTTCCTATTCTGTGTTATAAGTAGGAGGAAATGATGATACGATTCCGTTTGTCCTTGGCTAAGGCCGATTTGTTAGTGACAAAGCGGAGTATTGTTATTTTTCTTTTGTCTGTTAGTCTTGTGTTTCTCCCTAGTTCTTTTTTGTGTACACGTAGAAGAGAGTGATGATACGACTTCGTGTATTCCTGGCTAAGGCCGATTTGTTGAGAATACATAGCGAAAGTATTCTGATGTTTTTTCTGTCTGTTAGTTTTGTGTCTTTCCGTGTCTTTGTGTGGTCAGATGTAGTGGAGATATGTTGATGGTCTAAAATGTATTAGTTGGTGATTTGAGTATTGTGTTGTTGAAATATCATATAGGACGTACAGGCATGTGACCTGGATTTGTGTTTCCTTGGATATTTCTGTTGTTGTGTAAGACTGCGTAGCAGCATCCCCTTTCCGTGAATATATTAGAAAGGATAAGCCTTTCTAAGTGTTGAAGTAAGACTATTGACCTGAGTCTCAATAGCATTCCTTCTTGTTGTAGTGTTTGTGATGTAGTGTTTTTGATTTGGTAGAAGCGGAGGTACAAATACTTGCATTGTCCATTGTGACGTTTTGATTTGCTGAGGTGAAAGTACCTGGCCGCTTTATTGTGAAAATTTTGTTTATGTCGATTGTGAGACCATGTTAGTGAAACATCTGAAGTTTTTTTAGTACTACCGTTGAATGACCCACTTAGAATTCGCCAGACTTATATTGTTGTGACCCTGTTCGAGTTTTGTTGAAGAATAGTGAACGTTTCTTTGTGATTTGTATGACGATGTTGTATTCGATTATTATCCGTGAAATGATGAAGTTTATTTCTTGATGTTGTCCCTTTATTCCCTTCCCAAACTGTGTCTTTGACCTTATTAGTTGTCATAAGAGGAACGGCTAGGTCGATGAGTTTTGGATTCGTCCGCCAGGTGACCTGTTGAGCTTTTAAGGAAGATAAGCATTAGGTTTTGCGCCTTGTTATATATCGATGGTGTAGCACACAAATGTTGTAAGTGCTAAAGTTACTGTTTTGAGAAAAATCGGTTTGAAGTTTAAACCTTTGTATTAAATCACGAATCCCTAAGAAAATCACAAATTATCTTCAATAACGTCAAAAGACAATCAAATATCAGTTTAATTAATAACATTTAAAAAAAAATGACTTGTAATGTTTTTGTTAAATACTTTGTTACTTACCACCTTTGTGCATAACCATTACTTGGGAAACATGTTCAATTTATGTTACGGTGAACAGATGATAAAACACAGGTTTTGATTCAAATAACAACAAACAATTAATCTCAACATTTTTCTTTAAATGAAATAACAAAATGTGTTAAAAAAAGAATTAAAACAGAATTTGTATATTAAAAAAAACTATTCGTTGTCGTCCGGTAATAATGTTTCATTAGTAACAGGAATGTCATTAATAAAATGAGCGTAATCTTGTGGAATAATACCACAATTTAAAAGAGATAAGAGATCCTTCTTCTTTTTTTGGGATACCGGCAATCTGTGGAAATATTTTTGGGTTAGTGCTAATGACTCCCAAGTTTGTGACCTTCCTCTTAGTTTCCTTGTATCAGAAACATCTATGGTTAAAAAAGTATCATCATACAAATTGTATTTATATTTAATTAAAAAAGGATCTTTTTTCTCAAAACGAATCCATTTAATTTTCAGCCACTGAACCTTTTCTTTATCTGTATTTAAAGTATTGTTAGGAGTCATAAGATCGGCAAGTTTCTGTAGATCATAAAAATCGTTGAAATTTAAATTATGTACACAGTATGGTTTAGGTTTTACTCTTGCAGCTGAAATTAGCACAGACCACTCTCTTGTAGAATATATTTTTTTATGCTTTCTTGCTCTTTCGATTGTGGCGTGCATCGAATCAGCTTCCAAGTAAGAGTGCCCTGTCTCCATAAATTTTAAATCGAAAACTTCCAAATGTTTAATTGTATTTACTGCATAGAGCAATGCGGCTGACACATACTTATTCCTGTTCTGGCCTCCACATGTATCACTGAATGTAGAAACATGCGTCACAGTTTCCGATAAGCTATACAAGTATTTAAGAAGACACGTTCCTATTTCTGTACTGCCTTTTTTCCCATGGGTTTCGTCCCATACATAACAATGACCTGTTGCATCTGACGCATCAAAAATTGTAAAATTATATACATTTAGCTTTAACTTATAAAATATTTGATTGTCTCCCGCAAATGGCACTGACAAAATTGCTTGTAAGTCAAATGTTGCGGCTCTAAAAGTTTGTCCTTTTTCTCTAGCGGCTCTTTCCTTATCTTCAGATTTCATCCGCATTGCATCCTTTTCTCTCTTTTTGTGACTGTCAAATTCCTCTTTTAATGGCTCCTTGTCTTTAGCAGTATTGTAAGCATTACACTTAAAACACTGGTCCTTTTTCGGAATGAAAAAATCCAATGCTGGGTCATATTTGTGGAATATCTTCTGATAAACAAATTTAGAAACCTTGGTCACGTTTCGATTTTCACAGAAGCCAATGTATAATCTGTACATTTGGGATAAATTTAAATCTGAAGACAAATACTGTTTCGTTGAATCTCGCCGGCAATAGTGTGATTCCACACGTGGAAAACTATCAATGTGTTCCTTGACAAGCAATACATCTTGTTCCTTTGTAACATTATGAGGTCTTTTACCTTTTCTTTTATCAAATCCAGTGTAGGTGTGTGTATTACCCACATTTTTCATACATGTTTCAATTACCCGATGGGAAATATTAAATGTTTTACAAAAAAAATTTAAACACACTCGAATTCTCAAGCCTTCGAAGTTTTTTAAATAAAAAATCCTTGAAGTTTTACGCCTTGACTGTTCTACTTGTTGTTTTCTTCTTTTTATTGGAACATCGGTCACTAATGAACTCAGGTGTAATTTTTGCTTATCATAGTCGCCCATTTCCCAGTATTCGCGACAAATAATTATTCTTAGTTCTTCAGTAATATTTTTTTCACATTTATACCTACATTTGGTGCAGTTAACGGGCAAAGGCTTCTTTTCTTCAACTGTTTTTCCACTCCTGTTTATATATTTCTTTCCACTAAGCCTATTTCTTTTTACAATGGACCTTTTCCATAAAAACTTATTACCTTGTTTTCTCTTCTTTGTTTTATTGTTTTGTTGTGCGAGCTCTTCCCGGTGTTGTTCAAGGGGCTCTTCCATTATCTGGTCCTCATCTAAGCTTAATTCTGAATCTGAAGGTACGTATGACTCACTAGAACTTTCAAAAGGGTCTCTTTCACTTTCACTGTCATTGTTTGATGCACCCGAAAACATTTTTGCAGTCCCGGATGTGCTAGGAAGCTCACTTTGTAATCTGCTCACATCTACAAACAAAAATTACAAATGTATAAAATAGGGACTATTAGTTACCTAAATTAACCATTTTTTAAATTTATTTCATATTATTTATGAGGTTTTCTCTACAATTACTTGATATAATATTACTTACTTATACTTTCCGTGGATAGAATAACCTCAGACGTACTTGTGGAACTTTCCTTTTGGTAATCAATTATACCAGAATCTAGAAAACAAAACTTTTACTTTTAAAATTAAACGTGTCTTATAAATAACGTACCAGTTTTCCTTTGCATTAATGCCAATTCTACTATTTTTGCCACCCTGGAAGTCATTTTATCAGAAGCAAGCACAAAATACTTTTGTCACTCAGTAAACAATATTTTATAACCTCAAAATTAACACGTGTAAAGTGGTAGGTACACCATTTGTTGGATAAACCGTCAAAGAAATACATGCACAAATGTGGTAGGTGATTTTACAACAAGTGCGCATACAGATTTTAAGTGTAAAGTACTTATACTGAATGGCAGATGGCGCTAGAGGTATTAAATTTATGGATTTAATCTACCACCTTTGTGCATAATAATTCTATAGCTTTAAATATACTTACGTGATACTTAACTCATTTTTCCTACAGATTGCACTTACAACATTTGTGCGCTACACCATCTGATAGATCACTCTTCTCTTCTTCTTCCCTTCTTAGGCCACCTGTTTTTGAGATTTGTGTACCCAGTTTGTAAAGTTCATATTGTTTGATGACGGACTGTAATGATTTTTGTTCTTTTGGAAGATTATAGTGATTCTTATGTCCCCTTGGAGATCTGTAATGATGTTTTTGTTTGTTTTGGAGTGTTGTCGTAACTTTTGTTTTCTTTGGAAGACTGTTACGATTTTTTTTGTTTCTTTTTGAAGTATTTAGTTTGAGACTGAACTGATTGTGTATTGATTATGGCTTGTATGCCATGTGCCCCTGTTCTTTTCTTCTTTTCCAAGATTGTGTATTAGCATTTTGGATTTATGTTCTTCTTTGGTCCTTTGGGAGTTTCCTGACTTGGAAATTTTTCGCTGTGTCGATCCCGAGGATATTTCTATGGAACTATTGGCCATCCTGTTTTCTTCTGTTTGTGTAGTTTGATTTTCAACCAGTGGTTGGAAATTCATTGCTTGACTGTACTAGTCAAGTTTGTTATTGTTTGATATTGTTTTGGTTATCTATCTATGTGGATAACCATAGCGAAGCTTGTCTAAGCTGTGTTGTTGGCCACCCGCCTTTGTTGAGCTGGAAGACACCTTTCTTTTCGCTTCCAGAAACTTCAACACTGGTCTGTTCCACGTTTTGGTTAGGCTAGAGCCATGTTAGTAGAAATCTGCCATTGTGTCGTTGTGCTTAAGAGCCAACGAACTGTACCTGGTGCCGATTCGTCAAATCGAGCATCCAGTTTTATTTTGTATGTTATTATGTTAGAACCATAAACAGTTATGATGAGTAGTTTTGGATTATGATTTTGTGTTTGTTGTTTTTTTGTTTGTTTGAGTTATTGAAGTCATTATGTATTGTTGCAGTAGTTAGAAAATGCTACTGTTGTTCCAACCTGATTGTTGTTCGCCCTAAACGAAAACTTTTCCTGTTAGTCCAGTTTTCGCTCTTACGTGGGGTATTGTAGCAATTTTCAATTTCATTGATTCTTTGAAGTATATTGAAGTCCCCTCGTATACGAAATATTAAAATCACCTATATATTTTTGATAGATCTAAAAATATTTCGTACGTATTTAAACCAAATATCTTTCATTTCTTTCTTAGGTCGGCCAAGTTGAAATAAACCATTTTAGAGTTGTTTATTTATTTACTTCGGCAAATTTCTTTTCAATTTTATGCGTCTCAAAGGATATCTACGTCGTTCGTTGGTTTTGCTATTTCAGCAGTTCGTTGATTTTCAAGTTAAGCGAACAAATTTTTAATTTCGTCACTCTCGGTGAAACCGCTGTCAAGAGCGTTTGTAGTTTTATTGGAGTCCGAATTTTTCTTCAAATTCGTATGTTTTTTCGTTTTTTTTTTTCATTTGTCATGGAAAATGTGTAGTGTGGTGGCAGTTAAGAGCTCGGCGTGTAATCTTCAGAAAGCCGACAGATCCTGTTTGTGGAAAGTTATATGTGTTGTATTATGTCCTAAATGGAAGATTTGTAAGGTGTTACAACGATATAAGAGGCCATCGTATTTTCAATGAAGTTTTGAAAAGCCAAGCTTAGAAGTTTGCAATTTTTTTTTGACCCGAAGCCCGATGATCCAGCCGAACTTCAACTTCCTTCGTCTATTTGTTTGTCCCTGGTCATTCCAGACCATTCTGAAGCTTGGAGACGCTTGTGTTATTTTGCAGTGTTAAGAAATCCAGTTCCAGCCCCAAAACTAATATTTAGTGAAGTCAGGTACTTTTTTGTTAAATTTTTTTTAAAGTAAAAATAGACATTTATCATTAATAATTGCTTTCATGACAAGTTGAAAAATTTGTATATAAATATAAAATAGTTTTGAATTTTTTTTTTTTTTTTTTAAGTTGACCTTAATCTAAACTGCATTGAAAGATCTATATGATTTCAATATTTGTTTTTTTGTCAATTATCATTTGTTTTTTGTAACTGTTTGTGGTACACATAATTAAAGGTAAATTTTGTTGTCTTAACTTTTTGTTTATTTTTTTTTGAGTAACCCTTTTTGAGTTTATTTGAAAAAGATATGTTTTTTATGTTTTGATTTTGTTTTCTAATTATTTCCCTAGTTACAACTAGTGGTTTGTAATAGGCATAATTAGGCACCTCAAGTGGCGCCCTATATTAAATTCCTTGAGGTGTTTCTTGTTTATTTTTATTTGTTTGTCCCAAGAGCCCTTTATTTCTTTTTTGTAGTTGCCCCATTCCAATGCCCTTATCTTTTACTTATCCACGACCCCAGCTCTCCTACGAAACCCTGAGTGCCGTTCGCACAAGTAGCGATTATTTTGCTTGCCTATCTCCACCCCCAATAGTTTCTTCCCCCCAATTTTCTATCTCCTGTATTAATGCCCCTGTGGTAGGCAAAATATTATCGTACCTACGAAGCCTTTATCAGCTAACTACACGGTAGTAAAGATTTGGGAGACATTCGTTTTACTTTCCGAGTTTGAATTTGTATCAGCCCAAGTGTCTGACGATGGCTGGGATAGGCCGAAATGATCATAACACTTTAGTGATACCAATTCGAGCACGGGAAGTTTAACGAATTTGTCTCCTAGGCCATATAGTTGGCCATTTAATATATAAAGCGATAGCGGCTTTCGCTAAAAAGATTTAATTCTTTACACATTTCGCATAGCATAAAGGATACAGAAAACGATTATTCATATCGTTTCGTTCACGGCCTTCAAAGTAGGGGGCGCCTTTATAAGCTAACTACACGGTAGTAAAGATTTGGGAGACATTCGTTTTACTTTCCGAGTTTGAATTTGTATCAGCCCAAGTGTCTGACGATGGCTGGGATAGGCCCGAAATGATCATAACACTTTAGTGATACCCAATTCAAGCACGGAAAGTTTAGCGAATTTTGTCTCCTAGGCCATAAGTTGGCCATTTAAATATATATATATATAATATATATATAATATATTATATATATATATATATATATATATATATATAGGCCATGTAATTTGGAGACAGGATGTCAGTTAAGAGTTCAGTTCAGTTATCAATCAGTTAGAAGTCAGTTAGTTAGTTAGTTACAGTAAAGTTATAATTCAAGAATTAAGTAACAAGAACATTATTAATTGAGTTAAGTGGGCTAGTTAGAATAAATTAAATCAGTTACAAGATTTATTATTGAGGAGTTAGTTATAACAATTCAAGGATTATTAAGTCAGTTATTTATGAGGTTATGAAGAGAGTTATTAGCCAGAAGAAGGCATTGATTAAGTTAAATGAATTATTAAGTTTAAATACAGTTGGAGATTAAATTATTACTACAGTAATATAGTGACAGTTTGAAGTTAATTCATTGAAATAACATTCAATAATACAACCACAAGATCAGTATATTTCAAAGTACATTATATGGAAATTACAAGAGTTAAATATATATATTTATATGGTGACTGGAGATAATTAAGAAGGAACATATTAAAATAGTTGGATAACCAAGGCTTAGTAAGAAGATATCGAGTGGTGATAATAACTTTAAATTTTGGAAAAAACTTTATGGCGTTCAGTGAAAAGAAGGTACCAAATTTGTTAATAATTTAATAATTGTAAGAATTTCAAATTTTAGATAGATGTTTTAAATTGATATTGCTTATATTAGATAGATGGGTTTGTTTCATGATAGTTATAATAAGATGAATTTGGAGAAGTGCTTACAAACTGATTCTTTGAGAACCGCGATAAAAACCCTATACTTACATATATATATATCTTCAAATTTACTTATAGCTCATACAACAACAACAAAACATAGCAATATAATAATACAGTTTAGATAATAATGTATATATATATATATATATATAATAATAATACTATATATATATATATATATAAATATTAAAATATATATACTTATAAAAGGAACATTTTTGTTCTCGAGAGAGGAAGAGAGAGAAAATATGTCTTCTGTCTCTCTCTTACTCATTATCTTACATATGTAATGTTTTCACAGATTCACTCTCATGCAAATTTCCAATGCCGACCGTGCGTATAGAAGTATAACTTCAAAAAAACTCTAATACAATCATTACAGTGCTGTATTTTAATGCAATGGGTCAAAAACTTCGTCCGTCAGCTAAGCAGAAGTTGATCTTGGAGACGGGCAGCTGGCACTGACTGTAAGTCACCGGATGTCTGGCGTCTGGCTCCCCTCCACCACTCACTCACACCCTTTGTTTCTGTTAGTCTGACTCCACCGTTCAATCTGATAGCAACGTGGTTTGCGCGTTATACATGTATTTCAGTGTGATTTGTTTAGTGTGTGTGGTTTATGACTTGTGAATTCCGCGGTGGTTTTGTTTTTTTTTCTATCATGAGTAAAAAGACAAACACTATAACAACAAGGAAATGGACTGAAGCTCCTATAGTCGTACAGCCTCTTGACATTAGTGATATTAAGGTTTTACCTACTAAAAGTGACGTGCTGAGTATTTTGAACGGTGATGAAATCAGTTGAAATCTGAAGGATGCTACCAACCACAGCAAAAGTTAATTGCAATGCGAGTGACACGTAAGTTAGAGCAAATTTGGAAAAATCATCAATGCCTGTTTCATCTACTATATATTGTTTTTATGATTCTACAATTGCAAGAGAGGTGTGAAAAGATTAAAAATCTTCAGGTTGTAATACAAAAAATGCCAAGAGTTTTAAAGTTGCAGTTGAAAAGTTTAGATCTAGTGAACTAGACAAAAATGTTTGTGCCCAGCTCCAAGAAAGTACCAAAATTAGAACATGCATTCTTGACAGACCAACGGAACTTGAGATGATGATTATCGGAGGTATTGACCAAGCGAGACTAAAAAAATTGAAAAACGAAACAAAAGGAAGGAAAAGTCCCTGCAATCTAAATTAAGTAGGAATGTGTAACTAACTACTCCACCTGATTTAATAAATGTGGATATTCTTAGTAGTGGTCCTGATGATGAATCCATGGAAGAAGAGTCAAGTTGGCCGGATGAAAAAGTTCAAGGTTTTAAAATAACTCCTCTAAGAACAAAATTGAAAGTCCAAGCGTGAAAGTAAGACAAGGCCTGCCAATGAATCTGTCATTGTTTTCTAGGGCATGTGATCGCATAGGCATTTCAAACAGAGGAGGTGCTCAACTAGCAAGTGCTCTTCTACAAGATTTGAATGTCATATCACCAGAAAACCAAGCCGGAGTTATTGACAAGTCCAAGATTATTCGTGAAAGGTTAAAGTACCGCCGAATTATTAATTCAACTCGCACAAACGAAATAATTGCTAAAAACAAAAAGAGAAATCATACGATTTCTACCTGGCGAAATCGAATTCAAATATTAGCCGCCGTGATCCCTAAAACTTGCGAATCAAACAGCTTGATGAATGAATCGGCAAGTGAGTCTAAAAATTGCACTCCAAATGCCGTTCATCATGGCCTATATTCTTAGTGAATTCGATTTCTGGTACTCCAAATGAAGTTAATAAACAAAACAAAATGACGGTATTAGATTTTGATTCGATACAGAGCAGCAACAAGCCACATATGCGTATTTCGATCTCCTTAGATCTCCTCAGTAGGGTATAGTTACTAACATATCGTCGGCCTAATTAGCAAATCACATAAGTCACAAAAGCAAAACTTTTCAGGAGACACATTAAATTAATTAAATTAAAAAATACTGTAAGTTCTGTTCTAAATATCGATGATAAAATTCTACTACAGGTTAGATATTAGTATTATATTTGTCTAAAACATGATATCAGTTTAATGATAATTATATAAATGGACTTATGCCCGGTTGCACCATCTCGTCTTAGGTTACGTCTTAGACAAGGCCGACTTAAGGTCGATTCCGAACACATCAGTCACGTCACAGTCACCGGTAACCGAACCGGTCCTATTTGGTCACAGAACTATCAACTATCTGACAGCTGGGAAACTGTTTGTCAACTGATGAGTGTGAATGCCGGCAACAATATTTGTATTAAGAATATTTTGTATGACGATTGTCCGATTCGGCCGCCAATCACTGTGACGAGACGTGACTGATGTGTCTGAATTGACCTTTATATGTAAGACCGACTTGAGATTCTGTTCCGTTGCACGAATGAAGTTAATCCGCGTCTTAGCCAAGACGAAGTTTGAGCTGTAGTAGATGTTGCAACATCGCGCGACAGCTGTTTTGTCTTCTCCTCGGGGTCTGGGCCTTTTGCGTGCGGTATGTAGCCAACGTTTGGATTGGTACAAAAAATTTCATTGGTTAAAAACAATATAATGGTGTGTAAAGTGACAGTCAGTAGATGACAAACAGTGAAATATTCTCCACTTACACTGTGTTGGTTTTGAAAAATTGTGCTGTTGTTAATTTTGTGGTGGTTTTGTGAAAATGGATTCGATCAGGAAAAAAGTAAATTACACGAAAGATGAAAAGAGGTTGTTAGTGGAGCTTGTAGAAGGACAAAAAGAAAAAATTGAGAATAAAGCGACGAATGCTATCTCAAACAAGGAAAGGGATTGTGCATGGGAGGAAATTGGAAGGCTGTTTAATGCAAAGGTAATGGAATGATTAATAAAATAGGTTCAAAGTTTTTTTTTGAATTTATTGGTAATATATATGTAACTTGTATTGTATTAGAAAAATTTAATTACAACATTTATATTTTAGATGGTACATGTATTTAGGGATGTAAATTCCCTGCGGAAGCAGTGGTCAAACATAAAACAGGAGATAAGAAAAGGTGCGTCCAAGGAAAGACAACAAATGTATAAAACTGGAGGAGGACCAAGCCAATTTGTTGAGCATGATATGGCATCATTAAACTCGTTAATTAATCCCAAAACCGTCTGTGGTTTACAGAACCCGTGTGACTCTGACAATGTTACAAAAGGTATGTAATTAATAAAATTTGTTTCATTTTTGTTGTATAAAAAATTTCAGGATACTTATCATAATTATATTTTAGCTATACTTGAGGCAGATGTGACATTCGAGGATATGATAGATGTGAGGGATGCCAAAGTGATGGATGTGAGTGATGCCGAAGTAAGGGATGCAGAAACAATGGAGGATGTATCAGTACAAAATAGCCCAGCCCCTAGTATGTCAGGCCTAACTGGGGAGAAAAGTAAACAGTGGGCACGCAGAAGGCGGCCAATTGTAAAAAAATCTCCAATAGAAGCTGCAAAATTGCAAATTCTTGAATTACAAAAACGCATCTTAAAGCAGAAATTGGAGAAAGAAGGAATCCTATATACGATGGAGATACAACATAAGGCAGCAATTTACAAATTAGAAAAAGAAAAGGCAGAAAAAGAAAATAATAATTAGTGTTATCACCTGAAAATAAATTCATGTAAATTACAAAAATGTAGTTTTATTTACTTTTATTTTTAATGTTTAACAGGCAAATCATTTATATATTTTAAAATTACACATATTGTCCATTTAACTGGCTTATAGTTTATTCATGTTCCTTGTCATAAGGAAAATATTCTCTAAAATCTATTAAAATAATTTTCAACGAAATCAACCTTATAGTCCCTCACGTTATGGACATCTCTTGGAACAATTAGTGGTATTTCACCATCTCTAATTAATTGCTGCAATTCATGTTCCATAGCATGGTTTTCAATAGGTGGTTCTGGTTCTCCACGTAATTGAGCAATATTATGTAGCACTGCTGTTGCTACAATTACTTGTAAAGTTGTTTCCAGTTTGAGACGACAACCATAAGCTAAAATAGGGAATCTTCTCTTCCAGATACCAAATAGATTTTCTACCTTTACTCTTCCTGTTACCAAATGGTAGTTGTATTGTCTTTCTCCACGTGTTTGGGGATTTAAAAATGGTGTAAATAAATAACTTTTTTGCATATATCCACTATCACCTAAAAATAAAATGATTCTAAATAACTAGTTGTTTTCACAACACTTTAACATACCTAGTAGAATGCTGTTACCAAACTCTCTTTCTTCAAAACGGTGCTTTAATCTACTATTGTTGAAAATGGTAGCATCATGTGTAGAACCAGGCCAGCGTGCTACTAAATCTTAAAATAAAAAATTTGCACTGGCTACAGCCTGAATGTTTACAGAAAAGTATGATTTTCTATTTCTAAATACTTCCCCATCCACTCCTCTAAAATATGAGGAAATAGTTAAATTAGATAAGATGTTTGAATATGAAATCAGTACAATTTCAAAATCACATGATAATACTAATTTCTAATTTATGTTAACATAATGTTCATTTACCTGGATTTATAATTCGAACATGGCACCCATCGATTGCTCCAACGACTCGAGGAAATCCACAAATATCAAAATAGTCATTTTGTCTTTGAGCTATTTGCTCCTCATTCTCTGGCATTTTAATATAATCAGCTGCGAGGGAGGCAATACAAAATGTTACTTTGCGAACAATTCTAGAAATTGTAGATTTATCTGCTTTTATAAAATCCCCAATAGTTATCAAATGTCCTCCAGTAGCATAAAGTCTTAAAGTCAGTAGCAGTTGGTTAATAGGACTTATGGAGTTATTTCTAAAAGAACATTAAATTCATTTTACCAACTTTTAAACGAAACTACAATGAAATTATTCTGAAAGCAATTAAAAAAATACTTACAAATTATGAATATATTCTAGTTGCCCCTCGATTTTATCCAAAACCACTAATACACTTTCTTTGGATAAGCGAAACCTAACAAAAAATTCTTCTTGAGAATAATCCATGAAAGGATTCTCCCGATTATAAGTTTGACGTGGATTACGGGGAAATGCTGGATATAATATTTCATCGTCTACTACATCTATTAAATTAACAAAATCGACATCTATATTATTATTATCCATTATAACATAAAACGTGATAAAACTTCTGACTTCTGATAATTTAATTGACTGCAGTCAATAATTCGAAATCTTAGGTTATATTTCCCAGCTTGGATCGTAAGCACGTCTTAAGTCACGGAATTCGGCGACTTGAGATGTAAGACGGAAACACGTCTAATCTGGGTCGGTGCAACAGAATTTTACGTTAAGCTGAGCTTAAGATTTAGTTGGAACTTAAGACATGACGGTGCAACCGGGCAATATTGATTTTTCTGCGCTTATTCTTATTTTTGTTGGACTTGTGTGACTTAATAAAAATACATAGTTTAAACAATATTATTACATTTATTGATAACTTTTTTACATTAAAAAAGATATTTTGAACAAATTAAAAATTTCGTGTACTTAATATTTATTTTCGTATTATTCATGTGGCAACTGATCGTAAAAATGGTGGTAGTCTTTGGGTAAAATATTTTTTAAAGACATTAAGTGGTCGAATTTCTCTCTTTTGATTTTTATAGGAGCGCTATATAGACGAGGAAGTTCTTTTGAAGAATTGAATTGACTTGACAAAATGTACCTGATCAAAATTTTTGAAAAAGCTGTTTGTAAGGGTACTCCTACGTTATAATTCTTGGGATGTAGTCTAGCTGTTCTACAAACATCAACATAATCTGCCGGTACATTTATGTTTTCTATTTCGTAAACTTGCGCTCAATAACGAATGGTACTTCTGAATTATTGTAATTTTCCCTAAGGACAGCTAAATTAAGTAAGGAATTTGCAATGGTTGCATTCCTATTTTGGCCGCCACATCCGTCGCTCCAAAAAATTAAGCAGTTATTGTCGTCTTCGCCATTATTTTCTGTTTCTGCAAGGTGATTTATTATAAAAATGCTAATTATAGAAGCAAATGATTGTGCACTTAATCCTCCCTCGCCTTCATGCCAGATGTTACAGTAACCAGCTTTCGTCTTGAAATCATACACGGTAAAATTATGCACAATAAGTTTGGTTTTAAAGTAAAGTGAACCAGCATTTGATTTAGGGCATAGAAGCACCGACTGCAAGTCCATCGTAAAGACGCTATTATTAGATTGCTTACCCAATTCCTTCTCATGCCTCGCTTCATCTTTCTTTTGTATGTGTTGGTGATACTCTTCTTCGGTAATGTTTTTACTTTTAAATGAAATGCAGACGTCGCACTCGTCTTTTTTTTGGTTTAAACAGAGTAAGATTCAAATCTTCAAACATATGACAAAAGTAAGCTATAGACATTGGAGATTCATTAAATTTAGAACACTATGTTTCTTTATACAATGTGTACAATTCTGATTTAGATTTCCAAATTGGTTCAAGATACTGTTTTGAGGATGAACTTCTGCAATAATGGGATTCAACTTTTGCAAGCGATTTAAAAAAATCTTGCAAGTGTGTCGCATTTTCTTGTTTTTTTCCAATCCTGTCGTGTTTTCATTAATTGGTTTTTTGATATCCTCATTATTTTCTGTACTTATGTGGTAAGCTTTTAACCAATTATGTATTGTCCAAGGTTTCAAGCCTAATGTGTTTGAAAATAGTTTTTTTGCAAACTCTTAATTTTAATCCATTCTTTTAAGATAATAATTATAAGAACATGCTCTTTGAGATGTCTCCTCATTCTTTCTATTTCTAGCCCTCGAAGTGTTTACTCGTTGGGTTAATAGATTAACGGTTAACTTCTTTTCATCCCAAGTTTTTTTCCAAAATGAATCAAAAATGTTATTACGGTGCTCTTCAGAAAAGGCACGACATTTTAACTTGGAAGTGTTTGGGTCAAACTTGCAATTACATGTCTCTGCCAAGGACTTTCTGGGTCTCTTCAAGTCATATGTCCATTTATTACCTTCTTTCTTCTTCCCAAAAAATTTGGAGCCCAACTCTCCCTTCCTTTTATTCTCCTCTCGTTTCCAATCATTTTTTTCAACATGTCTGCATTTGCGTCTTTTTTTGACAATTGGTTCGGCGGTCTCTTCTTCATGCAAAATCTCTTCTGTTGTATCATTAGTTTCTGACAAAAATTCGATCAAGTTCTGTTCTCGAATTATCTCTCCATCCGTATTATTTATTGTCTCATAATTAGTTACGATGTTCTTATGTTCTTTCAAATTCATTCAAATTTTCTTCCAGTACGATTTCCGTGTTAATGTCAATAGCAACAGCACTTGTTTCATTTGTCTGAACGATTATTTCTTCTTGAAACGTGCTTGTTTCTAAAACATGTAGTTCGTAGTTTTTATTTTCTTCTGAGTTAACAGGTATTTCCAAGTTCAAATCGGGATTTAAAGAATTGTTGTGTTACATACTAAGCATCTTCTGATTTCTGCTTGACATTCTGCAACCAACAAAAGAATGACTTATAAAATACTTTTAAATAAAATTTTTATCTTCATGTGTCTGAATTCTCAGCTAAATAGATTAATTTTATGCATTAAAGTATTACTTACATTATTGCAAAAAACGTATAATTATTTTATTAACATCTAACTTCAATTTGACATCATAATAAAATAATATATAAACACACAAGTCCATCAGGGATTCACATTGTATGACCAAACATAAAAAGAGAAAATCACATAAGTCCCAATGCTACCTTTTAAGCCGAATTAATCAGATCATTTGTTGATTAATTTTTATAAAATATTGATAATATTAGCACAATAACTTACTTGAAATGGTGAATAACAACAATTAGTTCTTAATGTACAATTTTCAGCCTAAATTGAACAACTTAACGAGACCTTTAGCACGCACGTGTGTTTACCGCGTAAATACCAGGAGTTATGTGATTTTCCTATCTGTTACAACTAACGTTGGACTTGTGCGAAGTTTTATTTTCAATTTTACTCCATTGCAGATTTCTTGGACTTGTGGGATATTTTTAACTAAAAGATTTTTTTATTCTCTACCAGATGGTAGCACAATGTCAATTTCGACAAAAAGTGGACTTATGTGATTTGCTAATTAGGCCGACGATATGGAGTAGTATGGAGGAAATCTAAGGAGATCGAAATACGTATATGCGGCTTGTTGCTGCTCTGTATCGAATCAAAATCTAATACCGTCATTTTGAAATAATTGCTCTTTACTTCAATGGTAGGAAGGATGAAACCATAATCAAAGAAATTGTACGTGGGAAATCTGTCCGTAAAACCATACAAGAAGAACACATATCTTTGGTCGAGGAACATGGTTCAGCATATTTCGGTCATGTCACTCCAAACAGTGGATCTGGGAAAGATATAGTACCATCAATATTAAGTTACATGAGTGATAACTCAAATATCAAAGCGCTTGGATGTGATGGTACGGCAACGAATACTGGAACATCGCAAGGAGCAGTTTTTGCTGTTTGAACGCGCATTGAAACATCCGGTCCAAGTAGTAATATGTATGTTGCACTCTGAGGAAAGTTTCTTTTGCTCTTGACGGTCCAACCACAGGACCAACATCATTCAGTGGGCCAATAGGCAAAGGTTTGACCAACTGCCAAGACTTCCCGGTTGTTAATTATGACAAAAAAGATAGCGCCTT
>CAKJVB030000099.1:0-24822 GCA_918026665.1 Diabrotica balteata | reverse complement strand
CTAAATATTTGGTCGTTTTTTTCATTGATGTAAGTGTGAAGTCTTTTTTGTAAATGTGATGAGGACTAAATAACTTAGATGCATTGGGAGAGATAATGGTGTCAGATCCACCGGTATCGATAAGGATTTTTAGTTTACTTTCGGGTAATATAAAGAATGGAAGTCTTGGGTGATTTTTGATAATATTTAAATCAATTGAGGTGGAGGTTGCTCTTGCAATGAGGTGTCGTGAAAATTTTCTTCTTGGGGAAGATCTTGGGTATTGTCAGGGTCATCGTAATATTCTGTCTCCTGAGGGTTATTGTAATCTGTTTCGTGGTAATTTTCGAATGAATCAGGGCAGTTCTCTGATTCGACGTTAAAGTTTTGGGTCCATCTTGTCGATGTTGTCATGGGTCGTGCTTCTGTACGAATTGTTTTTACACCACTCATTGGTCGAAGGTTGTAAGATTGAGGGTTTTGTGTTGTTCGAGGAAAGTTCAAGTTTAGGTATTTATTTGTCGTGTTTTTGTGGAAATTTGTATTTGAAGGTCTTGAATTGAATTTATTATTGTTGTGAGGTGTGGTAGGATTTCGATTAAAATTCGCGTTCGTATTTTGAGAATTTTGTTGATTAAAATTTGAGTTAGAATTTTGGGGAATTTGTCTATTGAAATTTGTGTTGGTATTATGTGGTATTGGTCTAGATTGATACGTCGGTTTTGGTTTCACTTTTTGATTTTTAAGAAAGTTCATATAAGAAACTTGATTTCGGTGATTGTCATAGGCTATACACTTTTGTAAAGCTGTGTCTAGCGTATCGAGTTGGAAGTGCGAAAGATATTCGCAATAGGGATTGTTTACACCTGTAGAAAAGGTTTTAAGGGCTAAATTTCTAAAGTAGGGTGATTTAAAAAGCACCGTTTCTGCATTATTATGCAAGTAAATATGTTGCAATAAGTCGTTTAAATGGGTAGTTATTCGTTGGTAGTAGTCGTCATATGTTTCATGTGGTTTTTGTACGGTTGTAGTTAGTTGAGTGACTAGGATTTCCTCAGATCTCCTGTCGCCGTATTTACCTAGTAAGGCTGGTCGGACATATGTCCAAACAGTTTTATTAGAAAAATTTAGGTAGTCTCTCGGCTCACCTTTTATTCGTGAAAGAATATTTGCATTTAATACAAATGCTTGAACTTCTGTTGGGTTTTGGCCTGCTAGAAATTCGATTAGGGCATCTGCGGATCTAATAAAGGTTTTGACCTGTTGTGTATTCGGGAAGAGTGGCACACAGGCTTGAAATATCGCCGTTTAAAATGGGCATTTTATCCTCTATAATCGGAGAGATTTCTTGGATAATAGGAAGTCGATGTAAAGGGCTTCTATCACGAAGATGATTTCGTTCGGATTGACAAAGGATAATATTAAGTCCAGTTTCAGTTAACTCAACAAATGTGCTCATAAGTAAAAATGAAAATAAAATAAAGGAAAAACTTACAGGAATATTATAAGCAGCGTCGCTGGATTATTCTGTATCGTTTTCCGGTTCGTGGGTCCTCTACCAAACAACTGAAGTTGACCAGGAATCTTGCAATTCTGTGTAGGGATCCTGTTCGCAGCGCCAATTATATTTTCTTACTTAGAACACTTAAAAAAAAACTTTATTTTTGAATGTATACAAATTACAAACTATGCTTAAATAATGTTAACAATTATAGTTGAACGTAAGCTAGCAAGTGACTCTAATAGAATGATCTACTTTTTTATTTTAAGCTGTATTTATAATGTTTTAGGTAATAACTTAATCTTATGGTGTTGTTGGCTTCCTTCGGTGTGGTCTTGGCGGAGGTCTCGTGGCGTTCCGTGTCTGCCTTGCAATAGTGACAGTTGAGCAATATCTACTGTAATATTCTTAGTATGTCTAAATAATTTTTCTGTTAACAATTATATTTTAAATCACCCTGTATATTTTTAATGTGTAATTTTATTGTGTTTTAATTGTTACTTGGTTGTTTTTGTTTGCTCTGTTTTTATAATTTTTTTATATTTAATTACTAGTGACCTAGGTACTTTTAACCCTTTAATTGGCAAGGGTATAAATACTTACTGAAAAATTAAAATTTGTTCAAATATGTAGCATAAAACAATCATCTTGAAATAATTTCTAGTTTTTTTTTGTTTTCCATTTCATACTTTTTTTTTTACAGATTGTATCCTATAGGATACATTGCCAAAAAGTCAAGATATAACGTTTAGTTAATTTTGAATGTTTAAAATACTTTGCTTGAATTATATAACATCAATAGGGTTAAAAAATAAAAGATTACTACTAATAAATGCTTTAATAAAAATAATTACAATTTAGTTTTATGGTAAGTCATAAAACAGTTCCTTTCAGAGATAATACACAGTCGTGTATTACACTTCTGACACATAAATGTAGTTTGTCCTTTAGGGCACAAACGACACCGACCTTTAGTTGTTGTTAAGGGAAAATGATCAATGTTATCTAGCCTAGTATCGTCGGTCGGCCTAGTAACTACCGGACTTCGGATTTGTTTGTTAGGAAATGACCAAGCAGCTGGGCGACCTATTTTTGCTTTATTTGATTTTAGTAGACTTTGAATAATGTCGTTGCGGAACGTTTTCAATGGAATGATTTTTTTAATGTTCAGTGCATTGCAGTGTCTTCTATAAAGCAGCCATCCATTATTTACACTTATATCGAGCATTTGGGCTAGCAACTTCAGGTACCATCGATGTGACTTTAGGCCAGTTCGATATAAAGACACAAGCATGTCAGCAAGGTCTACGCCTCCCATATGCTTATTATATTCTAAAACTACCTGGGGACATAATACGTTAATTTTTTTCTTTTGTTCCTTACAGTATCTTTGAACATGAGATGTTGTTGTAGTATCAGAAAATGATGATACTAAATTAACACATTTATTATCTGCCCATTTGGTAATACTAATTTTCATTTCGTTGTCGCTAACACTTTCGAAGCTACCTCGTCCTCTTTTAAGTAACACCTTGTCAGAAACCATAGTACAATTTCTTATTCTATTTTTTTGAACTGTCCCTAGGCTGAATATGCCTAACTCACTTCTTAGATATGTAACTAATTCAAGTGAAGTAAACCAATTATCAAAATATACAATTTTACATGGTTTCTCATGAATACTTCTACATAAGGCTACTACCACTTTCTGCGGTATTCCAAAGTATTTTTCCTCATAATTTGTAAAAAATGTGATTCAAAAAGGTATTTTCACCAGCATAAGGAAAAAAATCATATACAATACCGCTCACTCCACATCTAACAAATAATTTAAACCCCCATTTTTTCGGCTTGTTTTTTATATATTGTCGTCTAGTTCCTGCTCGTGTTCCCTTATATGGGACCATCATTTCATCTATCGAAAAACGCTGTTCTTCTGGAATCGCTAAGCAGTTTTGGCGTACATGTTCCAACAATGGACGGACTTTAAAGTACCTGTCGGTGCCATTATCATCTTCATTGTTTGCGAAATGAATGTTTCTTCTGAGACTTTGATAACGTTTCAGAGGCATCACGTCAGCTACTTGATCATAACGGAATAATTGAGACCAAAAATCGCAATAGGAAGGCATGCTGACTATACCCATCAACAGCTCAATGCCAACGAAAGATTTTATTTCCTTAATATCAGTGGCTACGGATTTACCTGTTCTCTGGGTTGAATACAGATTTGTATTTTCTGCAATTATCGAAAACAGATCGTCCTTGAAAAACATTTGGAAATAAGTCAATGGTGATGAAATATCAGTTATACTACTGCAAATAGGTTCTGGAATTTCTACTGGATAACAAAACTCTGGAGAGTTAAAATTAAAATCCATTTTCTGCCGTTTAATGTTAACCTTCTTAGGTACAGGTGGTAAAGGATCCGGTATATTTGGTTTATGAAGTCAAAGAATTGTTTAAAGCTCTTTCTGATCTTCGAACAGATTCTGTGGCAACATCATTTTCACTCTGAAATGGTTCTAAATACATATTATCATCAAATATAATTTCAATGTCCATATTATTTTGGTCATAATTTGTTTCCAAAAACATCCTCTGTGTCTGAAACATCCGAATCGTCAGAGTCTATTGGTGGTAACATTGCGATTATATTCATTGTTCGTTTAGAATAAACTCCAAATTCGCGACTTGCCATCTGAAAACAAAAAATAACAAGTTAATTTATCTAATTATTCATACCACATTGTTAGGCAATGTATCTTTTAAGATACCACTAAAATCCGTTCGTTATAACTGAGAACCGGCAATGTTTCTTTAAAGATACATAGTTTTAAATGAGACTTCATACAAAAATTATAAAATAATATGGAACAAACAACTTAATATTACATCTCAGTAGACTTACCTTTACCAAAATAAACAGTTATCAGCATAAAATCTCTAAAAACTTTTCAATAAACGCTGTTTACATGGGATCAGTTAGTTCACTAACCTAAAAATTGCAACATGGTAAATTTACGTCACCTGTAGAACGTTTGTAATAGATCCTATAGATGGCGACTCACAACTAGTTATAAAAGAAAGGGTGTATTTAAAGATACATTACCAAAGACTGGCATATTTTTAAAGAAAATACGTTGATACAAATTTTTCCTTGATATGTATCTTTAAAGATACATTATCAATTAAAGGGTTAACCAAAACTGTCAGTTAGACCGAGAAAATAAAGTTTTTGAAATCGAAAAATTACTGGACGCAATTTTCCAGGTGGAAAGTGTTGGGGAAGCCTATGCAAACAGCGTCTCATCTCGTGAGTAACGTTTTTTTGGTTGTAAAATTGTTTATTTTAAACTTTTTTGCAAAAAAGTGGTATCTTTTCGTTCGATTCAATATTGCGAAAAACCCACGAGGGTTGGAGAAAAATGGTCCACAGATGATTTTTTCCTCGAGAACTGACGAAGATTTTAAGACTTGCTAAATTGAAATCCATAAATAAATAAAAAAGTTATTGCAAAATTTGTCCAAAAAACATTGTTTTTTACAATTGTTTATAACTTTTTTAATAACGTATAAATTCATTCAAAACTTTATCAAATTATGGGTTTTCAAGTACTTAAACTGTGTGCAAAAGATGGGCGCAATCGGTCGAGTAGTTTTTGCAAAATCCTAATTGTTTATCCCGTTTAAAAAAAAGGATCATTTTTGAATGGACGTACAGCTGGGTGGGTGGCGACTAGGATGCCCATTTTGGGCTCATTTTCTTCGTTTGGTCGTCAACTATCATATACTTAAAATTAAAAAAATATATTGTAAATTACTTATTGAAAATTGTTAATAAACGAATTACACTTTTTTGCCTTATAAACATTTAGAATATCTCGGTTGTTTTTGAATATACAAAATAGCCAAGCATACCATTCGAAAGCTGGTCAAAAAACACACATTTAAAAAAAAAACTTTCTACGACCAATAGAACCGGAAATAATTTTTTTTTTTCAAAAAATCTCAGACCAATTGTTTATAAACATTAAGGGCTTCTAAATTTGGCCAATATTTAAATAAAGACCCAATCTTTAATGTACAATTTATTTCGTTTTTATTTGAACAAACCAAAAGGTTTAAGAGCGCTTCAAAAGAAGTGCTCGAAAAAAAAACTATAAATTCTGTTCGATGAGTCATCATCGACTTTTACTCATTTTCAAATCGGAAATAGAACTTCAAATTGGACGCGCTTGAAAAAATTGCAATATTTCGGGCTCCAGAAGAGCTAGAACCTTCTTTTTTTTTAACTGGGGTAGCTCGTCGAGGGAAACTCAACTGGCATATTTTCACCCCCTATAAAACTACCCCCAACCCTCCAAAATTCATTTTTCATAATTATTTTTTTTATATCGTTTTTTTTATTATTATTTTTATACATATGCTTAATAACACATTTATTACTTCTAGGCATTATATCTACCCTTCAGTTCACACCCCCTCACCACCAAAAAAATTTTTATTAAAAAGAATGTTTATCGTACCGTTTTTCGTTATTTTAATTTTAATACAGTGATTCATAAGTCATATATTTCTTTGAATAAGTATTTTTACCCTTTTCGACCGCCCTGCACCCAGAAAATTTTTTATACCCTTTTATTTTAATTCTCATATCTTAATTAAGATGAATTCCATTCTACAAAATTGTTGCAAGGTTTTTTTAATTATTAGTTTTACAATTATAAATTATCCCCGACTTCAATATGTATGTGTTTGTCAAAAATTTTCAATTTTTTTAATTGTATGTGGGGACTGGTTTTTTAATACAAATATTTTATAGTTATGATTGGATACTGATGATTGTATACATATATATATTTTTTTATTACATTATGGTTTACAGTCATTGCTCAAATACTACAAATATAATTTGACATTCATAAAAAATTAAACCATTTTTTACATGAATATTTTAAAATATGTTTTGAAAAATACTTTGAAGGTGATATAAATAACAATTAATATAAAAATCATTTTGAAATGAATAACATAAAATAAAATAATAATGCATTATTATTATTTAAAAGTTTCTTTTCCTTTTAATTGGCTGCTTAATTGTCTCCGTATCATCGTAGTCTATATTGAAATTTTCTTCAAAATTACTTTCTGCTTCAAACGTATCGTCCAAATCAGACATTTTCTCCGCGAGCTGATCTATATCTATGTCTACGTCATCAATTACTTCTTTGGTTTTCTTAAAATTGGTGCAAGTATCACACTCACAATTAGTACATCTTCTTCTTTCTTCTTTTTGTGCCACTCCTATCGGAGATTGGAAATCATCAAGGCTATTCTGACCTTGTTTACGGCTGACCTAAAGAGTTCATTAGTGGTGCAGCCAAACCACTCTCTCAAATTCCGCAACCATGACATTCTTCTACGGCCTGGATTCCGTTTTCCTTCTATTTTTCCCTGCATTATATTTTGAAGTAATGCGTATTTATGTCCTCTCATCAGGTGACCAAAATATTCGAGTTTTCTTCGCTTTAGCGTTAACAAAATCTCTGGGTCTTTTCCTATTCTTCGTATTACTTCACAGTTTGTTATTCTTTCAACCCAACTAATCTTCAGCATTCGACGGTAGCACCACATCTCGAAACTTTCAATATTTTTCATGTTGTTCTGTTTGAGAGTCCAGGCCTCTACACCGTATAATAGCGTGTTAAATAAATAGCCTCTCAGCATTCTTAATCGTAGAGGCATGCTTATATTTCTGTTGCAGAAGAATTTTTTCATCTTTATGAAGGTGGCCCTGGCAATTTCGATACGTCTTTTTATTTCACTGTTTTGGTCTCCAGTTTCGTTTATTAAAGTTCCCAAGTATTTGTAACTTGATACTTTTTCAACTTGAGTACCGTTTATACTAACATACGCTGGTTGTGTCATGTTTTTACTGAAGACCATATACTTGGTTTTTTTAATATTGATACCACAATTGTTGCAAGCAATATTTATGTCTTTAAGTAATCTTTGTAATTCTTCTACTGTTCTTGCAACTAGTACCGTGTCGTCCGCGTATCGAATATTATTTACAATCTCTCCATTAATTACGATTCCTCCGTTTGCTTGTAAAAGGGCTTCCTGACAGATGCTTTCACTATATACATTAAATAACAGAGGTGACAAAATGCAACCCTTTTTTGTCGTACTCCTCTACGTATTTCTATTGCTTGTGATGTTTCAGTTTCTATTTTGATGTTAGCTTTCTGATTCCAATATAGATTGAGAATTATTCGCAGATCTTTATTATCTATGTCCTTCCTTTCAAGAATCTCTCTAAGCTTATTATGGCGTACTCTGTCAAACGCTTTTTCAAAATCGATAAAACACGTATGTACCTCCTGATTAACGTCTAGGCATCTTTGTGTGAGAACATTCAAACCGAAGAGAGCTTCTCGAGCACCAAGCCCTTTTCTGAAACCCATCTGTGTATTACTAATATCTGACTCCAACTTTTGATAAACTCGGTTGTGGATGATTTTTAGAAATATCTTTAGTAGGTGGCTCATTAAAGATATTGTTCGATGTTCTGAACATTCTTTAGCATTAGATTTCTTTGGCAGTGTAACGAATGTAGACAACAGCCACTCTTGAGGTATAATACCAGTATTGTATATTGTATTAAATAAGTGCAATATTATACCTATTGATTCATCATTCAAGAGCTTTAGCAATTCGGTAGGAACCTCATCCGGTCCATTTGCCTTCCCAGTTTTGGAATTTTTAAGTGCCATTTCTACTTCACATTTTAGAATTTCAGGTCCCGTTTCGCCATATATCAGAACAATGTTATTTCTGTTGTCCTCAAATAATTCTCTTATGTATTCACTCCATCTATTAATTTTCTCTGTTAAATCTATAATAATCTTTCCATCTTTGTTCTTAAGCAAACTTATTTGACGTCTTCTTTGGGCTCCTGTAATTTCTCTTACTTTTTTATGTATATTGAACGTGTCATACTTTCTTTCATAGTTTTCCATTTCTACACATTGTTCTGTAATCCACGATTCTTTGGCATTTATTATTCTTTGCTTAATGTTCTTATCAACCTCTCTGTATTTTTCTGCATTATTCTTCATTTTACGTCTTTCATCCATTAGTTCTAGAATGTCTGGTGTCATCCACACCTTATGTTTCTTTGCAGATTTGGTTAGGTGTTTCTTTCCCGTAGTTCTTATTATAGTATTTATATACTTTTAAGTTTTTCATCTATGTTGTCTGTTCTGCGGATTTGGCTTTCTGTTACACTGAGGCTGGTGTTTATTTCTTCTCGCACTGTTTGTCGTAGATGTTCATTTTTAAGCTGGCGTAAGTCTAATGCTGGAATGATGGCTTTTTCTTATTTTCTTTGGTCTAGCTTCTATCACAGATACTACTGGATTATGATCCGAACCGATATCAGCTCCAGGGAAAGTTTTAGTAGGTTTTACGGCATTACGGTATCTTTTTGTCACCAATATGTAATCCATTTGGTTTCTGACCACATTTTCTTGTGTATGTTGAGGTGACGTCCACGTATATAGTCGCCTTGGGGGTAGTTTAAAGAATGTATTAGTTATTATTAAATCTTCGCTTTGACAAAACTGAGCTAAACGATCACCCCTTTCATTTCTATTACCTAAGCCATATTCACCGACATTTTCTCCAACTTTACCCTGACCTACCTTGGCGTTCAGATCGCCCATTACTATGTTGATGTGTTGTCTCTTTGTTGTTCTCATCACCTCTTCTAAGATATTATAGAATTGTTCTATTTCCTCTTCGTCTTTGTCTGCTGTAGGAGCGTACACTTGTATGATGTTTATCATGTTCTTCTTATCTTTTAATTGTATTAATATCACGCGTTCTGAGAATGGAGTAAAGTTTACTACAGCGTCTTTCCATTTTTTTGAGATGATGACTCCTACTCCGTATCGATAGGTTTTGGTGTCACTTCCGGCATAATAAAACATACCATGATTATTTGTCGGACATTTGCCGTTTCCTGGCCATTGTGTATCGCTCATGCCTAATATGTCTATACCCAGACGATCCATTTCCAACACGACGTTATCTAATTTTCCCGAAGAGAATAAGCTCCTTACATTCCATGTAGCAATTTTTATGGTTGTCTTTTTCTTTTTACAAGGGTTTCGCTGGTTTACGACCGAGAAAGCCTTGTACTTATCTATTTCTAAAAAAAATAATGGGAAAAACCCCGTAATTGGCTGTATACCATAGTTTAAAAAAAACACAGAAGTTAAAACACTTCACAAATGTGTTATTAGGTATAAAACAAACAAGTTAAAACTTTTTAAAAAAGTGTCACATTTAAAGTTCTGGCAGAACGTTTTCGATCACTACGGATCATCTTCAGTGCCTAGTATTTGTTGCTAACTATATAAATATGGTGTCTATAAGACTTCCATGTTTGAGTTGGTAAAGTGTCACATTTTACATAAGGTAATGTTGATACTGTAGGTCGATGACAATGGATGTATTTAAAATTTAAAATTTTTTACTTTAGGGACTACATGTCTCCTAAGCTCGAGTACTTGCACGTTGTCAGTTGAAGCGACGACACAGACCAAATGGCTGATGTCACAGGAGATAACTTAAAGACAGCTAAACTTGACAGGAATTCAGTATGTTCCGAAATTAATGTAATTTTTAATTTGTGAAATTATAAAATTTGTTTACTTGTAGTAATGAATAATAACTTATTAATGAACCTGACTTTAACAATTAGATTTGTTTATGATAAAATTTATTGCCTAGATCAATGAATCTATATTATTGAAATTGAACTATTAATTTAATGGGATTAGTATAAAAGGTTGAAATTTATGACATCATAAGTGATGATAAAATGATGAATGTAGTAGAAGAAGAAGGGTATTGATGTGGTACTGTACAAATGTAAGTATATAAAGTGTATAAAATTAAGTATTTCCAACTTTGAAAGATATGTGTATAACATATTCTTCATTCATAATATTTGGTAGAATAATTTTTACAAATCGATTTTGCAAACTTATCCAACTTTTCGCTTTTTCGAAACGACCGAGAGTTACCATATCCATCCAAAATTCTTTGTATCTTATAATGGAGCATGCGTAGGTATACAAAAATGGTACACACACGGATTTCGGTGCTCGTTCGCCATTCGTTCGCCTCCATTTCGCTTCTTTTTTCGTAGTTGTCAGATTTTTGTTTGCAGAAGCTTGTATCAGCAAAACCAAATGACAGAGTACAAAATGGGTTACACCGTCGAAGAAGACAATTTAATACTAAAAATCATAGTTGATACCAAAGCATATTACATTATAAGATACAAAGAATTTTGGATGGATATGGTAACTCTCGGTCGTTTCGAAAAAGCGAAAAGTTGGATAAGTTTGCAAAATCGATTTGTAAAAATTATTCTACCAAATATTATGAATGAAGAATATGTTATACCCACATCGGAAAACATCAGAAAACTTATACATATTTTTCAAAGTTGGAAATACTCTTAACCACTTGTTGACAAACACTAAAGATCCAATACCTTACATGAACCGTAGTGGAGTTTACAGACTGACTTGTTCTGATTGCGATGCCTCTTACATTGGCAGGACTTTTAGGTCACTTGCAACCAGATCTGCAGAACACTCTAAACGAGATAATACATCAGCTTTATCCCATGACCTTAAAGTCAACATCCATCATTTTAACATCCCTGATGGTGTCAAATTAATTCATAATATTCAAGGTTTTCTGATGTGGGTATAACATATTGTACCGGTTTTAAATAAAACGAGCGGTTCGAATTTATATAAATATATTTATTTATAACTTTACAGTTCGGTACTCTCTTATCAACTAAACTTAAATCCTAATTTCGTTACATATATATACCAAAGTATTATGTTCGAGAATATTCGAGAATAGTCCCACCTCTAATTCGTTATTTGATGGGTGGAATTTTACAGCGCTCGAAATATCGCCGAAACTCTCGATGCTTCGAGATGCGACCGTTAGGTAATCCACGCTAAATGCATGTTCGTAACACTGCTCCCCTCTTAGATCTGAGCGTCCCGATCAGGAACTCTATCTATAGGTCCAGGATGGCGGAATCTACAGGACTCTCCAGCTCTGCATGAACCCCTCAGAAAGAAATAACAGTCTACTGTCTTTGAAGGACACGATCTCTTCGGATTAATGCAACACACAGTAATTCTTACACCGGTTTCTCGGAAGATCACTTCCAGCATGCTTCTGATAATCTTCCAATCCAGATTATCTAGTGCATGGCCTATCTTGGGCAAAGCCAAGTTCGTAATGTCGTAATTGCAGACGATTTTCTTCAAATTAGTCAGAGCACGCCATATATCCTCGTAGCTTGCCCTGTCTGTATACGACTTTCTGGTCACCATATACAACAAAGATCGAGAACCATCTTCTAATCTCAGCACTCTTCCAACTTTAGGCTGCTGGTTTTTTAACTCGTCCAAGCGACCAAATTTCTTATGAAATACGGATGAGATTCCTTTAGTCATCTCAAGATCTTGGGCAACACAGTGGGCTAGAGTGACGTTATGCGGAACACTAAAAAGATCCTGCTGAACTTCTGTCGTCACGCCGAATCTAGCACTCTTTCTCTCTGCGTAATTTGACATAAATTCATTAAAGCTTGGTCGCCGGTCATCTTCGATCTCATGTTGAAGGATTCGTGCTTCTTCTGTTTCATTTGAGCCAGCATAAGGTGCAAGCCGATTTATGTGAACTACTTTTGGTTTACCTTTCGGTAACTTTTTAATTCGGTATATTACGTCATTTATTCTCTTTTTAATTTCATACGGACCCTCCCATTGTCTTTGCAGTTTAGGAGACAAGCCACGACGACGTTGTGGATTATAAAGCCAAACAAGATCACCAACTTTATAGCTTTCATTCTTGCATCGAGAATCATATTGATCTTTCATTCTGTCACTGGCTAACTGGATGTGTTGTCGGGCAAGTTCATGAATGCTGTTCATTCTTAACTTCAGACGATCGACATAATCTTCGCTTGCAACATGTTCTTCGGAAGGTCTGCAGCCAAACTCTAGGTCGCAGGGCAAACGAACTTCACGACCTAACATCAGGCAGGTTGGAGTCTGGCCTGTAGTTTCATTCACGGCCGAGCGGTATGCCATTAAGAATAAATGAATGTGCTGATCCCAATCTCTTTGATGTTTTGATACAACTTTGGACAGGTGTTTACCCATCGTTCGGTTCATCCTCTCGACCATTCCATCTGATTGAGGATGCAGGGGTGTCGTTCTGGTCTTATTGACACCAATCAATTTACAAACGTTTTGGAAAAGGTTTGACTCGAAGTTTCGCCCTTGGTCGGAGTGGATCTCCAAGGGAACACCAAATCGGCTAAAGAATTCTTTAACAAGTACCTCTGCAACGGTAGCAGCTTCTTGATTTGGTATCGCATAGGCCTCAGTCCATTTCGTAAAATAATCCATGGCTACCAGGATATATTTATTTCCATCATTCGTCTCTGGAAGTGGACCTGCAATGTCGATTGCTACTCTCTCCATAGGACTACCAACATTGTACTGTTTCATGGGTGCCCTCTTTTTACCAACTGGACCATTACTAGTTGCACACAGTTCACATTTCCGGCACCATCTTCTTACATCATCTTTACAGTTCACCCAATAGAACCGTTCTCGAACCTTTTGCAGAGTCTTCGTAATACCAAAGTGTCCACCTGATGCACCGTCATGCAACTGACGCAATACTTCTGACACTTTACTTTTAGGTACAATCAACTGAAGCTTAGTTTCTGTACCATCATCGTTCTCAAAGGTTCTATACAGAAGATCATCTTTCAGCACTAGGCAATTCCATTGGCTCCAGTAACACTTGACTTCGGGACTACATGCACTAATGTCTTGCCAAGAAGGTCTTTCACTTCGACGCACCCAATCCAATACTCTTTTTATACATGGATCATCTGCTTGGGCGTCTTGTAGCTGTTGAGGCTGCCATTGGTCATTAATAACGGTGGTTCGCCTAACGGGGCAAAATCGTTCTTCTAATTCAAGACAATGATTACGATTTGCACTGTATGGCCGTCTTGATTGAACATCAGCATTTGAATGACTTTTTCTAGCGTGCTCGATCTGTTCTAGCTTTCTGACTGTTGTATTATTTTCTTGCTCTTTGTGGCGAATGTGACCTTCGTTGTTACCATTCCAACATCTGGGTTCACGTTTCTTCGGCATCATGTTACGAACTACTTTCCGTACGATTTCCTCTAGACGTTTATCGTTTCGTTCGTCACTTTCTTCAGAGGTTCGTACTTGATAGCTCCGTGAAACTCGACTAGCTATCTCATGTTCCAAGGCAATGGCGAGCGCTTCATCTAAAACTTTCGGCCTTGCTAGTCGTAAAGCTTTCTGTAGTTCACTGTCTCTCAACCCATTGACTAAGGCATCTACAGCAATTTCTTCCAAAATGTTGTCTGGTACCTCTGGATAGGCCAACAGCGCTATACGAGCAATATCTGCTTCAAATTCTTGCAAACTCTCACTTGCTCGTTGAATTCTACTTCTTATTTGTACTTTGTAGACTTGTTGTAGATGGGCATCTCCGTAACGTTTGTCTAGTCGAGTAAATAAGGTCTGGTAACATTTTTCTTGACCCTTAGGAATCGATCTTAGGATATCCGCAGCATCACCTCGTAAAGCAGCAGTCAAGGAAACGGCTTTTTCTTGTTCTGTCCAATGATTGGCTGTCGCAATAGCTTCAAATTGTCTAAGGTATATGGACCAAGAGGACTTTCCATCAAACGGTGGCAATTTGAATCTCATATGATGTGTCGTTTCGTCTCTCGGTGATTCTTCTTTCACTACCGGATCTAAGGCTACCGTATTAACGGGTGGTAGCACTTTCGTATTAGTTATCATGGTCTCTAATTGTTTGATCTTCTCTTCTACGTTGTTTACATTTTTCTGCATCTGATCAAATGTTCTTGAGACTTCTTCAAATTTCTCACTGTTCTGAATACATACTTCGTCGAATCTTCTAGACATATTTTCGAATTTCTCGTCGTTTTGTCTAGCTGTTTCTTTAATAATTTGAGAAGTTTCTTCAATCATTTGAGACGTTTCATCGAATCTTTTGGAAACAGTCTCGAATTTATCATTATTTTTTTTAGAAGATTCTTCAATCATTTGTGACACATTTTTTATTTTTGTTAAAACTGCTTCCTCTGCTGACTGGAACTGGAATATCTCTGGGTCATCTCCATTCTTGTTGAGAACAGTCTTCAGTCGTTCTTGGAGTATCTTCTTGGACCCGCTGCAGTCTTCATCGCGTTCTTCTAGTTGCTCACGCAACTGTTTCACTGAAAGTTCTACTAGCAGCATCTTTGGTCAGGCACACACGTACTTTTTAAATGTTCTTTCGTACAACGATCACTACCGAACAACGCGGATGTTCCCGACGAACAATACTTTTCAAAAGTTCAAAAGTCTCTTTTTTTCACTGTTAAATTTATGTTTAAATAAATCAATTGTCCTCACACGGTGACACCAACTGTACCGTTTTTAAATAAAACGAGCGGTTCGAATTTATATAAATATATTTATTTATAACTTTACAGTTCGGTACTCTCTTATCAACTAAACTTAAATCCTAATTTCGTTACATATATATACCAAAGTATTATGTTCGAGAATATTCGAGAATAGTCCCACCTCTAATTCGTTATTTGATGGGCGGAATTTTACAGCGCTCGAAATATCGCCGAAACTCTCGATGCTTCGAGATGCGACCGTTAGGTAATCCACGCTAAATGCATGTTCGTAACAATATTCTTCATTCATAATATTTGGTAGAATAATTTTTACAAATCGATTTTGCAAACTTATCCAACTTTTCGCTTTTTCGAAACGACCGAGAGTTACCATATCCGTCCAAAATTCTTTGTATCTTATAATGGAGCATGCGTAGGTATACAAAAATGGTACACACACGGATTTCGGTGCTCGTTCGCCATTCGTTCGCCTCCATTTCGCTTCTGTCTTCGTAGTTGTCAGATTTTTGTTTGCAGAAGCTTGTTTCAGCAAAACCAAATGGCAGAGTACAAAATGGGTTACACCGTCGAAGAAGACAATTTAATACTAAAAATCATAGTTGATACCAAAGCATATTACATTATAAGATACAAAGAATTTTGGATGGATATGGTAACTCTCGGTCGTTTCGAAAAAGCGAAAAGTTGGATAAGTTTGCAAAATCGATTTGTAAAAATTATTCTACCAAATATTATGAATGAAGAATATGTTATACCCACATCAGAAAACCTTGAATATTATGAATTAATTTGACACCATCAGGGATGTTAAAATGATGGTTGTTGACTTTAAGGTGATGGGAGAAAGCTGATGTATTATCTCTTTTAGAGTGTTCTGCAGATCTGGTTGCAAGTGACCTAAAAGTCCTGCCAATGTAAGAGGCATCGTAATCAGAACAAGTCAGTCTGTAAACTCCACTACGGTTCATGTAAGGTATTGGATCTTTAGTGTTTGTCAATAAGTGGTTAAGAGTATTTCCAACTTTGAAAGATATGTGTAAGTTTTCTGATGTTTTCTGATGTGGGTATAACATATTCTTCATTCATAATATTTGGTAGAATAATTTTTACAAATCGATTTTGCAAACTTATCCAACTTTTCGCTTTTTCGAAACGACCGAGAGTTACCATATCCATCCAAAATTCTTTGTATCTTATAATGTAATATGCTTTGGTATCAACTATGATTTTTAGTATTAAATTGTCTTCTTCGACGGTGTAACCCATTTTGTACTCTGTCATTTGGTTTTGCTGAAACAAGCTTCTGCAAACAAAAATCTGACAACTACGAAAAAAGAAGCGAAATGGAGGCGAACGAGCACCGAAATCCGTGTGTGTACCATTTTTGTATACCTACGCATGCTCCATTATAAGATACAAAGAATTTTGGATGGATATGGTAACTCTCGGTCGTTTCGAAAAAGCAAAAAGTTGGATAAGTTTGCAAAATCGATTTGTAAAAATTATTCTACCAAATATTATGAATGAAGAATATATTATACACATATCTTTCAAAGTTGGAAATACTTAATTTTATACACTTTATATACTTACATTTGTACAGTACCACATCAATACCCTTCTTCTTCCACTACATTCATCATTTTATCATCACTTATGATGTCATAAATTTCAACCTTTTATACTAATCCCATTAAATTGATAGTTCAATTTCAATAATATAGATTCACTGATCTAGGCAATAAATTTTATCATAAACAAATCTAATTGTTAAAGTCAGGTTCATTAATAAGTTATTATTCATTACTACAAGTAAACAAATTTTATAATTTCACAAATTAAAAATTACATTAATTTCGGAACATACTGAAATCTTGTCAAGTTTAGCTGTCTTTAAGTTATCTCCTGTGACATCAGCCATTTGGTCTCTGTCGTCGCTTCAACTGACAACGTGCAAGTACTCGAGCTTAGGAGACATGTAGTCCCTAAAGTAAAAAATTTTAAATTTTAAATACATCCATTGTCATCGACCTACAGTATCAACATTACCTAATGTAAAATGTGACACTTTACCAACTCAAACATGGAAGTCTTATAGACACCATATTTATATAGTTAGCAACAAATACTAGGCACTGAAGATGATCCGTAGTGATCGAAAACGTTCTGCCAGAACTTTAAATGTGACGACACTTTTTTAAAAAGTTTTAACTTGTTTGTTTTATACCTAAATACACATTTGTGAAGTGTTTTAACTTCTGTGTTTTTTTTAAACGATGGTATACAGCCAATTACGGGGTTTTTCCCGTTAATTTTGTATTATTGACAGTATGGTCAATTTTTCTCTTCAGTATTTGCGGCTAGCAACACAAAGAAACAACTTAAAGTTAGATATATGGTTTATCCACCAATGTCTCAAATTCAAAGTTTTGCCAGCCTTCAGTATTGTCAGGACATCTAAGAATGTACCACCCAACATCAGGACTTCACTGCAGAGAAAACTTTTGAAGAATGAGATATGTGCACATTATAGCAAACTTAACTTTATCAACTGTAAACTTAAGGTAATGTATGACTCTTTGCTCGATACTTTCGGTTTCATTTATATTAACAATTTTTTGACAGATGTACATGACAGGGTGGATGCAGCTAATTCAATTAAATTCAATAGATTAAACAACAAACTCAGTAATCTTATTAGGGTTAAAACTTTGCATGATCAGGCTTCTCATGAAAGAAATAACAAAAAATATTCAGAATTTAAATTTCATCCTAGGATAAAGAACCTTACCGATATCAACTTCACAGAAGATGAAATCAAACTTCTCAACTATGGTCTCAAACACTCCATTCCTAAAGATTTATCTCTACATGATCTCGAGAGTCTATCCATTGAGACAGACATAGTAATTCAAAACATTTCTTTATATCTTTCCCAAAGAACGTCAGTGAGAAACTCCTGTTACCATTACATAAATAAATTTAAAAACAAGATCTCTTCCACATCAAACTCTTCAGATTCTCTAAGCTCTTCTTTTCATCATAATTTTTCCTTCCAACAGACGCAATCACAACTAAAGACCCTAAAAGCAATCAAATCAAAAATTTCAAGACACAATCTAATTTTCTCTAAAGCTGATAAAGGTAATTGTTTAGTTATCCTAGACCGTGATTCATATGACAATAAAGTTTCTTCTTTTCTAGATGACAATCATTTTACTCAGATACCAACCGATCCTTCTAAGAGATTTATATCCAAACTCAAAGATCATATCAAAAATCACTCTGAATTTCTTTCCAATCATGATGCTCCCTATAGCAAACTACCAGGTAACCCTCTCATTCCAAGGTTGTATGGTTTGCCCAAGATACACAAAGTTGGAATTCCCATTCGTCCTGTTGTCAGTTTTATTAACACTCCAGTATCTATTTTATCTAAATTCATACTTAACACTATAAAAAATCTAATTAATTTTACTCCACAATTTACTGTTATAAATTCATACCAATTGGTTGACAAACTTCAACTCATTAGTCTCAATCCTGACATTACTATGCTTTCTTTTGATGTTAGCAATTTATTTACTTCAGTGCCCAAACTTGAAACTCTCAGTCTGGTAAAAACACTCCTAGTCAACAAGTCGATTCAATCCAACGTCATTTCGTCGATTTTAGATATCCTGGAATTATGTCTATCTCAAGATTGCTTCCAATTCAACAATTCAACAATTCAAATTTTATAAACAACCTGATGGTTTAGCAATGGGCAGTTGCTTATCCCCCTTCCTGGCTGATATATTTATGGATCATTTAGAATCCAATCACATCATAAAAAATCCTGAAATTTTACACTGGTTCCGTTATGTTGATGACTGTTTAGTCTTCATATCAGGTAATCATGACTCAGCGAACCAACTACTTCTTAAAATCAATCAAATCCACCCAAATATCAAATTTACCATGGAACTAGAATCTTCTCAAGCCATTAATTTTCTAGATTTATTTATTACCAGACTTAACAACCAATTTAACTTTGGTATCTTTCGCAAGCCTACCCAAACAGATCATGTTATTCATTCTTCATCCAATCACCCATTAGCACATAAATTAGCTGCTTTCAGAAGTTTCATCCATAGATTATATTCAATACCTATGTCCACTGACTCATTTAACAAAGAACTTAACATCATAAAACAGATAGCGGTCAACAATGGTTATGATCCTTTCATAATAGATAAACTCATCCACAAAAGAGAATCTAGATTACTTCAAAATTCTGCTTTTAATCAATCTTCCTCTTCTACTTCAATTTACAGGTCTCTACCATTTCACACTCCCAAACTATCTTCTTCTTCAAGTGCCATCTTCGTTCCGAAGGTTGGCGATCATCAGGGCTATACGTATTTTCGAAACTGCTGACCGAAACAATTCGTTGTTGCTACAACTATACCATTCCCGTAGAT
Source organism: Diabrotica balteata (assembly GCA_918026665.1). Lineage (NCBI taxonomy): Eukaryota > Metazoa > Arthropoda > Insecta > Coleoptera > Chrysomelidae > Diabrotica > Diabrotica balteata. The sequence continues at coordinate 5,273 of CAKJVB030000099.1, read as the reverse complement.
TCTTTAGCCAGGAGTTTCGTCTTCTTCCTATGGACCTTTTTCCTGCTATTTTCCCTTGCATAATTATTCGAAGCAGTTCATATCTTTCGCCTCTTGTAATGTGGCCCAAGTATTGCAGTTTTCGTTTTTTGATTGTAAATATGACTTCCTTTTCTTTGTTCATTCTTCTCAAGACCTCGACATTTGTGACTCTCTCGGTCCATGATATTCTCAGGATTCTGCGATACATCCACAGTTCAAATGCCTCTAATTTTTTGGTATCAATCTTTTTAACGTCCATGACTCCATTCCGTAAAACAGCACAGAAAGTACGTAACATCTCATCAGGCGAAGTTTCATTTCAAGGCTCAAATCTCTTCCGCAGAACATCTCTTCATTTTAGTGAATATGGATCTGGCTTTTTCTATTCTTATTTTGATTTCGCTGAGCTATCGTTGTCTTCATTTATAAAAGTGCCTAAATATTTGTATTTGCTAACTCGATCGATAATTTCATTGTGTAAATATAAATTTTGGACATTTTGTGTTGATTTCGATATTACCATAAATTTCGTTTTCTTTATGTTCAAAGATAGTCCATATTCTTCGCTGTAGTCTGCTATCTTATTCACCAATGTCTGTAGCTCTTCAAGTGTTTCTGCGATCAGAACGGTGTCGTCGGCAAATCTCAGATTGTTTAATCTAACACCATAACTGGTAACTGGTAACTGGTGTCGTCAACTTGGTGTTGTTCCATAAACGAATTGTCCCATAATCAATATTTCGTTACGGTTGTTAATCCAATTTTGCGGTACTTCGGTGTAATCGTTAAAACTATAGCACGCCCAGGGATGTAACCGTTGGCGTCGCCCTCTCTTTTCAGGCGCATCATAAAAGCGTGGCTCGCCTCGAATCGAGGCAGGCAAGTGAAAAGCGCTCTTACATTGTAGACGGCTATCACCGTAATACCCTTGAACAGATGGAACTGCGTTTGCATCTCGCACAACGTAAGGAACGTTGGCTCTGGATCCAGCTAATGATCGGTGTGGTCCTAAATCCACTTTGACCTTGCTCATCCTTAATTTCATAGAGACATGCATCATTATGGCCTCATTGTATAAAAACGTCGCGATATCACTGCGAAAATCATCCCGACCGAACCCAAATCATAAAGTTGGTTAACGGTCTTTGCTTTATAGCGTACTGCTTCCATCCACCCTATAAATTTCTGGTGGGTAGGTTGTCGCTGGGTGATATCTTCCTCTTCGTCGTCACTCTCGGCCTCATCTGCGTTCACATCACCTACATCAGGTCGTTCTTCTTCTCTTCCCCTGATTTCTTTGTTGGTGCCCCTCTCTTCTAGCTCTATGTTGGGGGGGTTGTTCTCGTCCTCCTTCAGCTCCTTCGGCTTGCATTGCCTCATCGACCGCCTCTTCTATCGCTCGATCGTCTTGCGCTTCGTAACGTAGATCATGAGTAGGTTCCAGAGACGCGCTGCGTCTTGGTAGTCTTCGGAGTATCTTTGCACTGCTTTTAAGCTCTCCACTACAATCCGTGTCGCAGGTATGTTCTCATATAGAACATGTGTAACATTGTTAACTCGCCATAACTTCCATCTTCACGTGGATAGCTCGGGTTGTTAACTCGTACGTCGTTCCGTTGCCATCTTCGGCGTCTCCTATCGAACGTAAAAACGCTGATAGCACCGAGGGGATTGGGAATTGCTTATTCATAAATGCCCGCTCTAGTTCGTCGGCGTCTCGATTCGGATGCCTTTGTGTTTGTTAAACACACAATTCGTGCCCAGAAATGCTGCACGCAGTAATAAGTCCAGAGTGCCTCAGGCACCTGTTTTCTAAAAGGACTACCGCGTCGCAAATCGTGAGTATGTAGAGTGGACAAGTAGCATTACCCGTGATAGGAAGCCTTGAATTTCTCGGTTCTGGGATAGTATTGGCCCTCACCTCAATGAAATCTGTCGACTCCGTTTTATTCATAGGGTCTCCTTGGGTTTGGTGGTTCTCGTCGAGGTCCAGATAGTTTGTTAGATAACTTCTTTCCTGTTTACCCTTGGGGGGTGGCTTGTTGTCACTTCCGCCACTGTACCTTCTGGTGCTTGTTGATCTTTCTTGCTAATATTCTCAGACATATTTGCGTAAATAGCCTCACGGCTTCTGTTCCATTAAAATGGAACAACTATCTGAAAACATTAAACGTATTATCACTAACTCATCAGAAAACTTACACATATCTTTCAAAGTTGGAAATACTCTTAACCACTTATTGACAAACACTAAAGATCCAATACCTTACATGAACCGTAGTGGAGTTTACAGACTGACTTGTTCTGATTGCGATGCCTCTTACATTGGCAGGACTTTTAGGTCACTTGCAACCAGATCTGCAGAACACTCTAAAAGAGATAATACATCAGCTTTCTCCCATCACCTTAAAGTCAACAACCATCATTTTAACATCCCTGATGGTGTCAAATTAATTCATAATATTCAAGATAAAAATACTTTACGTTTAGACCTGTATGAGGACCTTGAGATATCAGAGACATGAGGACTAGCCCAATTATGTCAACCGCCAAACTACCCTCAATAGACCTTTTAATCCTATACACCGACAATTATTCCCTTAATTTTAATCAACTTTCCAGTTATTGCTTTTAAATTTCATCTAGTTATCTCCTCTTTTTCTCTTTTCCCAACCACCCTACTAGCATCTAACATTTTACAATTTCCTTATTAATCACCCACTAACTATACCATACTCAACAATTTTCCACCCCCTCACTTCCAATTTTCTATTCATTATACTCCATGATAGTCACATACCAATCGATTTCTCACCCACTCATTTCCTTCTTTCTATCCATCATATGACCTCCTTTGATATCATCTTATCCCATGATAGTTTCTTTCTTCTTGTCATCCTTTTGAATCTCTTTTGTGACTCTTCTTCTGACTTTTCACACCTTCTCTCCTCATGTCTCTCACTTCTTGGGGTCTCCTTACTTTTTGGTTACCTTTTCAATACTATTCATCATTATTAACTTCAAATATTAACTTTACACTCAAACTCCACAACCTCATTCTTACTCCACCATCCATCAACACACATCCCTCTGACACTTTCAGTCTGTGGATCCCACTACCACTCATAATTCTTATTTCACTCAATCAACTTAGATATGCAGCCAATTTAATCGTCTTACAGCCAACCCTACATTAATCTCTATATTTCAATTTTCTCTAATACATATTCACACACATCTAACAGGTTACATTTTCTCTCCTACATTAAATTTCATTCACTTTTTCTCAGCTTCATATATATATATTTGTATATATGTGTGTATATATATGTGTATATATATATATATTCATTTTACATACTATTAGAATATTCATTTTACTAATCAAACAAAAAATAATTTTTAAAACATCTGATAATTACACAGGTCTTTTACCATTGCTAGGCAACCACCTTTACACAATATATAAATAATAATTCTCACTTCCATATCATTGGATTTTAACTTAATTTTTTCAGTTATAATAATTTTATACACTTTATATTCTTACATTTGTACAGTACCACATCAATACCCTTCTTCTTCTACTACATTCATCATTTTATCATCACTTATGATGTCATAAATTTAAACCTTTTATACTAATCCCATTAAATTGATAGTTTAATTTCAATAATATAGATTCACTGATCTAGGCAATAAATTTTATCATAAACAAATCTAATTGTTAAAGTCAGGTTCATTAATAAGTTAATATTCATTACTACAAGTAAACAAATTTTATAATTTCACAAATTAAAAATTACATTAATTTCGGAACATACTGAAATCCTGTCAAGTTTAGCTGTCTTTAAGTTATCTCCTGTGACATCAGCCATTTGGTCTGTGTCGTCGCTTCAACTGACAACGTGCAAGTACTCGAGCTTAGGAGACATGTTGTCCCTAAAGTAAAAAATTTTAAATTTTAAATACATCCATTGTCATCGACCTACAGTATCAACATTACCTAATGTAAAATGTGACACTTTACCAACTCAAACATGGAAGTCTTATAGACACCATATTTATATAGTTAGCAACAAATACTAGGCATTGAAGATGATCCGTAGTGATCGAAAACGTTCTGCCAGAACTTTAAATGTGACGACACTTTTTTAAAAAGTTTTAACTTGTTTGTTTTATACCTAAATACACATTTGTGAAGTGTTTTAACTTCTGTGTTTTTTTTTTTATCTATTTCTCTTTCTCTGCCGGATCTTGGTATCCGATGTCCATGATCAGTACTTTTCCTTTGCATGTCTACCATGATGATTACTACTAGGGGACTCTATGAGTCTTTAATGCAGTGGTTCCCCGTTGCCTTCTGCATCCTTATGCCGTTGACCATTCTGTAGGGTTCATCCGCCTTCGAGATCGATTTCTCGGTCTCAGGACAAAAAAGTACCCTAACACTTACCAACTCATCCGCCCGAAGCCGTTGGTCAGTAAGTATGGGATTGCTTATACCGGCAATCGCTCGGTGAAATTTTCGCCATATCTGGCTACCCTCACTTAGTTTAGCCTGCAGACCAATGCAGTTGCCCGGGGTGTGACACGTGGAGCCATAAGTGAGAGTTAGTTGCCTTATGAGGACCAGTTATCAAGAACCATCTCCCGTCTATGACGCTCGATGTGGTCGTTCCGATAAAAGGTGCTACCTCTATAACTCAACCCTACACCCCATTAGTACATAAAGACATCGTTACATAAAGACATTAGTACAATTCATCGAATTATTTCGACAAGTGCAAGCTTTAGTTTTGCAACCCTTCTTACATTTACACTTGATTTGTTGCAATAAGTCTTCAGGTATAAGAGCAGAATCTGGGTAAATTGGGACCAAACTCCCAACAGAAACTGACCAACCCCATTTTGTAGGCGATTTATTTCGACCCAACCACTGCTGTACTTGTAAATATACACGAAATACATGTTATTCTGCGCAGCTTTCAGTCAGAGGTAGTGTTTCGAGCTTTGCATGTTTCTTAAATGCTACTTTTGCAAAGTTCAAGTAACGTAGTTTGTTCAAGGAAATATATGAGTCTTTTCCGGTGTACATCGAAGAAATTATTTCAATCCCGTGTCTTGCAATTACGGCGGGACTTAAATTTTCTAGTTAAAAACTTTTAGCAAGTTCTTGCAGTCTTAGATTTTCAGATAATATTTTAATAAGTTTCTGTTTACCTTGATTATAAAAACATGAAGTTGTATCA
>CAKJVB030000098.1:20955-46500 GCA_918026665.1 Diabrotica balteata | reverse complement strand
TAACGATAATATTTTGCCTACCACAGGGGCATTAATATAAGGTAGAAAATTGGGGGAAGAAACTATTGGGGGTGGAGATAGGGCAAGCAAAATAATCGCTACTGATGCGAACGGACACTCAGGGTTTCGTAGGAGAGCTGGGGTCGTGGATAAGTAAAATGGGGGTTAGAATGGGGCAACTACAACAAAAAGAAATAAAGGGCTTTTGGGATAAACAGAATAAAAATAAACAAGAAAACACCTCAAGAAATTTGATTATAGGGCGCCACTTGAGGTGCCTAATTATGCCTATTACAACCACTAGTTGTAACTAGGGAAATAATTAGAAAATAAAATCAAAACATATCTTTTTCAAATAAACTCAAAAAGGGTTAGCTTAAAAAAAATAAATAAAAAGTTAAGAAAATAAAATTTAACCTTTATTTATGTGTCATACCACAAACAGTTACACAAATACAGATAATAATAACAACATACACGAACAACTTACAATGGTGCTATCGGTTTACAACAAACTCTAGACGTTGGGGACAATATTTGGGAGACATTTTGTAGCGGTTCCAACAACTAGTCGTAACTATTTAAATACTTATTATAAATCAAAATATCTTTTTAAATGGATCTTACTCACTGAGATTACTTTTTTTAAAAACAAAAAAAAACAAATTCAAAATTTATGGTTATGCATGTACCCAATGTCCGAAGAAAATAATGCTAACTGTCATACGCCAAGATTAAATATTAAAACTTTATAAGAATAATTAATATGACAGTTAGCCAATTCCTAAAATTAATAATAATCAAAATGTCCATTTTTACTTTAAAAATTTTAACAAAAAAAATACCTGATATCACTGACTATTGTATCTCCTTTAAAAGTTTTGGCGTTGGAACTGGACTCTAAAATACAGCAAAACAAACAAATGAGTCTCACAAGCTGCAAAATGTTCTGGAGTGACTAACGACAACAAATAGATGATGAAAGCTGGGCACTAGATTATCTTGTCGCAATCTTCAAGGCTTAGCTTTTCAAAAACTCAGGCTCTTGCTCGAAACCATAGGGACATCTCTTAAACTGATCGAAACGCCGTGTTTCAAATCCCTCAGGTAAAACACAGCACGAACAAAATCGGCGAGTAACTCAGACAAAAACTGACACATTACATCTGAGTATAAAATTCACCTCTTCATAAAAAATTGTTGGTTCCTTGAAGAATACACACCCAGGCTCTTTTCCCGTCAAGATCTTAAACCAACCTCAAACTGTAACTATACATGTTACCAAACTTCACTATTTCTAATAACAAAAATAAAACAATAACCAAAAACCATTACGAATTTGACGAAAATTCGGACTAAACAAACGAAACCAACTGCCCTTGACAGCGGTTCCACCGATAGTGACGAAATTAAAAATTTGTTCGCTTAACTTGAAAATCAACGAACTGCTGAAATAGCAAAACCAACGAACGACGTAGATATCCTTTGAAACGCATTTACATGAAAAGAAATCGCCGCAGTAAAATAAACAACAATTAAATGGATTTATTACTCTACGACGTTAGAATGATTGAAAACACTTTTCGAAAGATACGAACTAAAAAACAGAAAACATTCTTCGTTTTATTAAGACGATTTCATATACGAGGCGACTTTAAATATACTTCAAAGAATCAATCAAATTTAAAATGCTACAATATTACTATGCTAAACAAAGCCTTTCCCAGCATATCATTAGAAAACACTGATATGTTTTGTTATGAAGAAATGCCAGCGGATGATTTTCCTTCTGATAATGTACCTGATTATATCCAACATAATTCTTTTCACCCTGATAATACAAAACCATTATTATGCCCTAATATATTAGATTTTAATTCAGACGACTCAGTTCTTGACGAAGATTATATTCCGGATTCAAGCGAAGATTCAGACGATTTAAATTTGCCAGAAAACGTTCCTTCGCACCGAAAATTGCCAAAGAAAAGTCAATTACGAATTTTTCCTACAAATTTAACTGAGCCTTCTACTTCTACAGCTACACTCACCAAATCTTCACCATCTCATACATTCCGTAATTCACTGTCGATAAATAAACATAAAAAAGACGTGTTACGACAGATTTTCGAGAACTAAGATGCATTGAAAATGGGAAAAAAAAGAGCCAAGAAGACACACTGTAGATTGGACTAATATAAACAAAAATACTAACACTATGGATACGAAAAGCACTGGTACGGGGAGAAGTGAACTTGATGTCCAACCACAGAAACGAAAGAAGTATGACACTGGCCTAGGTGAACGGATTAAAGAGAAGAGAGCTAAAAAGCAATTAGAATATGCCGTAAAACCAGCTTGTACTGAAAAATGTTTAAAAAAATGTAACACGTTTTTTACTGAGCAAGATAGAGCACAGTTGAATTCTGATTTTTGGAATTTGTCTTTTGAACAGCGAAGAGTTTTTGTTATGTCTCAAGTGGCTACAGCAGTTCCGAAAAGAAAATACACAAGTGAACCTAAAAGAAAGCCGAAAAGATGTTTTGCGTTTAAGAAGAAAAGAGATGGGTCTGTTATTGAGGTGTGCAAAATATTTTTTTTGACTACCTTGGGTTACAAAAAAAATAACGACGCGATATTGAGGTCACTTGATGCTACAAATCCCATTCATTCAGACATGCGTGGAAAACACCAGAAAACGCCTCGTATAGATCGCCAGTTAATTAATAACCACATACAATCATTCAATCCTGCAGAGCCGCACTACAGACGGGAGCACGCGCCATTGAGACGATATTTACCGAGCGATATTAATATAACTTTTATGTACAAAGATTTCTGTTCAAAATATCCAGAAGAAAATATGTCCTATGAGGTTTATCGCAAACAACTCAAAACTTTGAATATTTCATTTACTCGACTTGGTAATGAGGAGTGCGAAATGTGTGAGTCTTTTAATTTACATAAACAGCAAACATCACATGATTGTAATACTGTAGTAGATTGCAATCCTTGTGTCGAATTTCAAAAACATCGCCTTAAGTATACACAAGCCAGGGAATTGTATACTAAGCATAAAAATCTGGCCCAAAGTGACAATGTAATTTATATATCTTCAGATTTAGAAAAGATCATAATGCTACCAAGATTAGAAACCTTTAAAAGTATAATCTTTTGCCCACGTTTAATTGCTTACAATCAAACTTTTGCTCCCCTGGGAACAATAACATCTAATCAAAAACCGTTAACCGTTTTGTGGCATGATGGCATAGCTGGACGGAAACAAGAAGATATAATGAGTGCCTTCTATATATGTTTAATGCAAAATCGCGATATCCAGAACATTAACATATGGTTAGATAATTGCACAGCGCAAAATAAGAATTGGCTACTTTATTCTTTATTAGTTCATATGGTAAACAGTGACTTAATATCTACAGAAGAAATTTCCTTATTTTATTTTGAACCTGGTCATACGTTTATGAGCGCAGATCAAGTTCACCATCAGGTAGAACTTGCAATGAAGAAGAAGGGTAAGCTGTATGACTTTACCGATTTCGAAGACGCAGTTGCTTCGATAAATAACTCCAAAGTGATAGTCAAATCTATGTCACCACAAAACTTTGTTAATGTTCCAAATTTGATAAGTGAGAGGCGGATACAAAAAAGTAACCCAAGAGGTTACTTAAAAAATATGAAACATGTTTGTTTTAAACGAAATTCTTTTGGGTTACTATATAAAAATAATTTTAATGAAGATTTTATATATCTGCAATTTATGACTGACAGATATTTAAAAAATCCAAGTTGTATGACTCTCACATTTCGCACTTCTCCAAAAGGCGTTGAACTTAACCGAAAAACTACGTTAATTGACAAATTAACGCCTATAGTACCGCCACATAAATTGACATTTTGGAAAACATTACCAACAAAAACTAATGACGAGGAGGGGAATGAAACTAGTAAATAATAATTACATTCTTCTCGTCTAAAAAACTAATATTCATTAGATAAGTTTTGTTTTTTTGTTCGATTTTTTATTTGGCCTATGAGTGCTACTTTGGTTTTATACCTTTTTCTTTTCTTTAATAATACTAAATGTTTCTTTTGTCCAAAGTTTGCCGTTTTATTTTGTTAGTTAACGACATTTTACTGTTTTGCTTCAAATCTAAGGCATTATTACTTAGCTAAAATATCGCTATTAAGGAAAGATTATCAAATATGTGATGTTCTAGTTAAGCATATAATATAAAAAATGGCTACTGGAGTAAACTATTTTAGCCAATAAACAATTAAACACCTTTAGTGATGTTTTAGACAAGGTTGTGTTTTAAAAATTAAATCAAAACCTTAACTATAACGTCTTTAAATACCTTAGTGATTTTATAGTTTCGGAATTATTAATAATTTAGTTATGTAAAAATTGTATCAAACATTTACTCCAAAATACTAAACTACAACGTCATTAAAGTACGGTTAGTGATGTTTTAGTAAATGTTTTCCTATGTAATAAATAATAAATGACACACAGCTAAAACCACTTCTATTGTTTTTTATACCATAAAATAAGTAAATTTTGTTTGAAACTCAATTTAATTGGAAGAGAATTAAAACACGTTTCTTTTGAAGTAACATACATACTTCTAGGATAATTAGTTTTAAAGCAGCAATGTCTTGAAAATTTCCCCCCTTTTTTTGCTCATATCTCAAAATCGGGCGCTGTGGCTTAGCGATATTTTAGCTAACGGACGGCAGAATTTCTGATCATACAACCGAACGGCAGGTATATAGAAATCGACTAAAACCTTGGATTAACCTCTCAGCTACTCATTTAATTCGACATAAGCGAAAGCTTTGGCGAAGATATAAACTCACTAGTTCCCCTGATGATTTTTTCGCCCACCGTAATTTTTCTAACCGAGTCAAACAATCTTTGCTAAAGTTAAGAACAGAATTTGAAGAATCTATCATTGCAAGTGGTAATAGTAAAAAAGTTTATCGGTACATTCGTACATCTTTATCTTCTAAAGTTTCCATACCATTGCTTCAAAAAGCTGATGGGTCTTTATGTTCTTCGAATAACGAATCTTCGGAATGTTTATCGTTATTCTTTTCTCAAGTTTTTACAGATGAATCTAACGATACCATTCCTCAAATAATGTGCCCTCGTTTGTCTAAAACTCTTGAAAATATATCTTTCACACCGGATGAAATTAAACATCATTTAAGGAAACTGCGAAATAATTCATCACCTGGATTAGACGGACTCACCTCTTTTTTCCTCAAACAATGTGCAGATTCTGTCGCCATCCCTATATCTCTCATAATGACTGCTTCTTTTAATCAAGGTTCCCTCCCCTCGTCCTGGAAATTGGCTTCTGTTACTCCTGTATTCAAGAAAGGTAATAAACTTGATTGCAATAATTATCGTCCAATCAGCCTGGTTCCTATTGTCGGCAAGGTCATGGAATCGATTATTTCGGAAGCTATGTCCGAGTTCCTTCTTCAAGAAAATGTCATCCCTCACCAACAGCATGGATTTATCAAAGGTCGTTCAACGATCACAAACTTACTTCATTGTGTAAATGATTGGTCATTATCTTTAAACAATCGGAATCCTGTCGATGTAGTTTACTTAGACTTCTCCAAAGCTTTCGATCGTGTTCCAAAACGTCGATTACTAGCTAAATTGGATCACTATGGTATCCGCGGAAAGTTAAACATTTGGATACAAGATTTTCTATCCGACAGATACTTCAGGGTTCGTGTTGGGGAAGACCATTCACTAGATAAGCCAGTCAAGAGTGGAGTTCCACAAGGATCAGTACTTGGACCGCTACTTTTTTGTGTCTACACTAGTGATCTTCCGCTCATTGTATCCAGTAAGGTTTCCATTTACGCTGATGACACGAAGTTATATGTGAATCCAACTATTAACCAACATATTCTTCAACAAGATCTTGACGCAATATTCAAATGGTCCTCAGAATGGTTACTTCCGCTTAACATTGAAAAATGCGTTGTTTTACATATCGGCAAAAATAACCCATCACTGCCGTACTTTATTAATGGACATCCTTTAAACTCTGTAACCTCACACAACGATCTCGGAGTGATAATTAATAGTGACTTAAATTGGTCTGATCACATAGTGTCGGTGTGTAAACGTGCTAACTCGAAACTGTTTTTGATCCGTAAATGTTTTGCACGCATATCTCTAACCTCTGTTAGTAAACTTTACTCAATATACGTTAGACCTATTCTTGAGTTTGCCGGACCAGTGTGGAATCCAGATCTTAGTCGCGATAAAATCCTACTTGAAAACGTTCAGCGTAAAGCCACAAGACTGGCATACGGCCGTGTAAGACCTAACTATGAAGATAGACTATTCATGGCTCATCTTACGACATTCGAGCAGCGACGTCTTCGAGGTGACCTAATTATGTCCTTCCGTATTTTAAAACATAATTTTGGGAACCTAAACAACATATTCACTTTGAATGAAGACGATAGATTAAGAGGCCATCGATACAAATTAAAGAGGGAACAAACTACTGCAAGGTCCAGGGCGAACTTCTTGCCAAACAGAATCTTTAATATCTGGAACAATTTGGATCATGACACCATATCGGCAGCTAGTGTTAACATCTTTAAAAATAAACTTGACAGAACTTTATTTTTTTTTATAGGATAGGATATTTTTTCTCGGACAGCATTATTTATTTATTTATTGTGTCACAATTCAATTTTTGTTAATTTGTTTAACTGTACTTAACTTTATAATTAGTATTAGTTTTATAAGGATATATTTTATTTTTGTTCATTTTTGCTTTTTGGGCATAATAGGAGCTCGCTCCTCTGCCCTTATTTGTTATATAATAATAATAATAATAATAATAATAATAAAACAGGATGGCCAATAGTTCCATAGGAATATCCTCTGGGATCGACACAGCGAAAAATTTCCAAGTCAGGAAACTCCCTAAAGGACAAAAGAAGAAAATAAATCCAAAATGCTAATACACAATCTTGGAAAAGAAAAAAGAACAGGGGCACATGGCATACAAGCCATAATCAATACACAATCAGTTCAGTCTCAAACTAAATACTTCCAAAAGAAACAAAAAAAATCGTAACAGTCTTCCAAAGAAAACAAAAAAGTTACGACAACACTCCAAAAGAAACAAAAACATCATTACAGATCTCCAAGGGAACATAAGAATCACTATAATCTTCCAAAAGAACAAAAAAATCATTACAGTCCGTCATCAACAATAAAACTTCCAACTGGGTACACAAATCTCAAAAGCAGGGCAAGAAGGGAAAAGAAGAAGAAGAATATATATACACAAGGCAAAAACTAATGCTTATCTTCCTTAAAAGCTCAACAGGTCACCTGGCGGACGAATCCAAAACTCATCGACCTAGCCGTTCCTCTTATGACAACTAATAAGGTCAAAGACACAGTTTGGGAAGGGAATAAAGGGCAACATCAAGAAATAAACTTCATCATTCACGGATAATAATTGAATACAACATCTTCATACAAATCAGAAAGAAACGTTCACTATTCTTCAACTAAACTCGAACAGGGTCACAACATATAATCTGGGGAATTCTAAGTGGGTCATTCAACGGTAGTACTAAAAATACTTCAGATGTTTCACTAACATGGTCTCACAATCGACATAAACAAAATTTTCACAATAAGCGGCCAGGTACTTTCACCTCAGCAAATCAAAACGTCACAATGGACAATGCAAGTATTTGTACCTCCGCTTCTACCAAATCATAAACACTACATCACAAACACTACAACAAGAAGGAATGCTATTGAGACTCTATCGCCAATAGTCTTACTTCAACACATAGAAAGGCTTATCCTTTCTAATAATTCACGGAAAGGGGATGCTGCTACGCAGTCTTACACAACAACAGAAATATCCAAGGAAACACAAATCCAGGTCACATGCCTGTACGTCCTATATGATATTTCAACAACACAATACTCAAATCACCAACTAATACATTTTAGACCATCAACATATCTCCACTACATCTGACCACACAAAGACACGGAAAGACACTAAACTAACAGACAGAAAAAACATCAGAATACTTTCGCTATGTATTCTCAACAAATCGGCCTTAGCCAGGAATACACGAAGTCGTATCATCACTCTCTTCTACTTGTACACAAAAAAGAACTAGGGAGAAACACAAGACTAACAGACAAAAGAAAAATAACAATACTCCGCTTTGTCACTAACAAATCGGCCTTAGCCAAGGACAAACGGAATCGTATCATCATTTCCTCCTACTTATAACACAGAATAGGAACAAAGAAAACACGGGGAAACACGGAAATAACAAACATAAGGCAAATAACAATACTTCGCTTTGTCACTAACAAATCGGCCTTAGCCATGGACAAACGAAATCGTATTATTACTTCCTCCTACTTATAAAACAAAAGACAACAAGGGAAAAACAATGGACAAACGTGGACTGTAACAGAAAACATTTTCTTTTTCCGGGCTTAAAAAAAATTCACACATTGCCTGGACTATTAAACTTTAAAGATACGAAAAAATTTGACCTATATTTTTCGTACAACAGCTGATTTCTGAAACGCAATAAATTGCTCAAACACTCAATAAGAAGACGAAATAGATAACTTATAAACACTTAAAGAAAGGACAGCGTCTACATACGAAATAAATTATTTCGTTAACGTAAACAAAATTCTTTTCTCAGACATGGGATGATTACTTTAGACGAACTAAGAATAAACAAACTATTATCGTTCACATTTTAAAAATGCCGACAATAAGAAAATCGCATTTCAGCATGGCGAATGATATCATTCCAAATACGTATTTTTTAATTCACAAGGAAATAGACGAAAATTATTTCTACGTAATTTTACGAAAACTGGACACAGAAGAAAATGGAAATCGTAGCAGTTAACTTGGGACAGGAATAGACTTGATTTAACGAAAACTGGATAAAGCAAATCACAATATAACTGAAAATACACGTTCGAAGCAAACTCAGACGAACTTCACATACAGGGCGGGACAAAAATACTAAAACAATGTTTGGGTGAAAGCAAATACACAATGTATACAAAACAACATACTCGATAAACTTCACATACAGGGTGATACAAAAATACTAATAATATTGACAACTTGACTTTTGAGTGAGCTACACAAAATAACACAACATAAAACACCTTGCTCTTGTTCTGAAAACTAAATGAGACTGCTCCTAGGCAAAACTAAACAGCACCTCCGATCACGAGTATTACACTTGTCATCATTCAGATACAAGACAGGAAACACAAAAGGGGACTCAGGGGAACACAATCTCCTATTAACCCGTGGCATTACATACGCCGTCAAAGCTGGTTAATTAGGGAACAACAGGGAACTACTCTTCACATTCACAATCTCCTACTAGCCCGTGGCATAACACAAACGCCGTCAGAGAGGGCCTAGAGGAAACAATGAAATGGCTTAGGACAAGGGACAAACAACAAACACAACTATACTCATCAGCTCAAAGAAAAGTCACTCAAACAATAAACACATTTACTCAAAATGACCAGACAAAACAAAATTACAAAAACCGATTTTTCTGTAAGAAATGTCAAATCAATCAAAAATAAATGGCACAATAACGGTACACTTAATTTGTTACTGTAAATAACTTAAAATTCAATATTCAATCTCAAAATATTTGCTTTCATTTACCAATACACATAAAATACATATAGAAAAATTTCTACAGTACACGAAATAAAAGAAACAACATTACATATGTCAATATACAACAAATACATCTGTTGATATACAATAATACATATGTTAATACAAGAACAATACATAGAAAAAACAACAATACATATGTTGATACAAATACATAAACAAACTGTTTGTGGGACACCGGGGCACTACTCGAAAGACAGGGTTTCATAAAAATGGCAGAAAACTAGGGACGAACTGAAAAAGATATGTGGCTTCGGGAAAAGGGACAAAAACCTAAAATGCAGGAACATTCAAAGCCTGAAAAGCCCCACGTTAGGGCGCCATTTTTGTAACGATAATATTTTGCCTACCACAGGGGGCATTAATACGGGAGATAGAAAATTGGGGGAAAAAACTATTGGGGTGGAGATAGGGCAAGCAAAATAATCGCTACTGATGCGAACGGCACTCAGGGTTTCGTAGGAGAGCTGGGGTCGTGGATAAGTAAAAGATAAGGGCATTGGAATGGGGCAACTACAAAAAAATGAAATAAAGGGCTCTTGGGATAAACAAAATAAAAATAAACAAGAAACACCTCAAGGAATTTAATATAGGGCGCCACTTGAGGTGCCTAATTATGCCTATTACAACCACTAGTTGTAACTAGGGAAATAATTAGAAAACAAAATCAAAACATAAAAAACATATCTTTTTCAAATAAACTCAAAAAGGGTTAGCTCAAAAAAATAAATAAAATGTTAAGACAACAAAATTTAACATTTATTTATGTGTCACCACAAACAGTTACATGGAGAAATACAAAATTCAAAAACTTACATGTGTCATCCATTAACAAACTCCATTGCTACAAAACTTACACAATTGCATGGAGGTTAACCTTTTAAAAAAAAAAACAAAACAAATCAACATCAAAAATACTAAAACGAGCTGTCATAAATTAACATTAAATTTCAAAAAAACTAAACACAAATTGACAGCTTTACTCAAAACCTAAAATTTACAATTTTAAATGTCAACGAAAGCAATTATTATTTTATAAAAAAAATGTCTGTCTTTAGTTTAAAATTTGAACAAAATGTTACCTTAATTCACATGATCACACTTAAGTTTCTGAAACCATAACTGGAACCTGGAACTGAGGGCTCCACTCTCTCTGCATCACGAAAACCTCCATCTCCAAACTGCCAAAAGCCTTGGATAAAAGCAGGAACAAAAAAACAAAACGAGGATGTCCTCCAATCCTCACTCAAAACATTAATAATTGAAGCATTTACTGCCACAAAACCAATAACAAACTGCTACATATTCTTCATAATAAAAGACGAAAACAGAATACTTTACAAATTCGACGTGAATTTGGACATAACGTTGAACCGCTCTTGAAAGCTGCTACAACGAGAGTGAAGAAATTCTATTAAAATTGAACGCATACATACAAACGCTGACATAACAAGACACCACGAAACGACGTACATATCCTTTTGCGACGCATTAAAATTGCGGCTTCTAATAAAACAAGAATTTGCCGAGGAAGTTAAAATAAATAAACAACTCTAAAATGGTTTATTTCAACTTGGCCGACCTAAGAAAGAAATGAAAAGATATTTGGGTTTAAATACGTACGAAATATTTTTAGATCTATCAAAAATATATAAGGTGATTTTAATATTTCGTATACGAGGGGACTTCAATATACTTCAAAAAATCAATGAAATTGAAAATGCTACAAACTTCACGTTACAAATATTTTTATTTAGTCCAAACGCACTTACCCCGAGTACGCACTTGCCCCACCTTACCCTACACAAATAATGTAATTTAAGGGTCATATGACCTCATTATGTGGGTAGTTCCAAGTATTTTATAGACGTTTTTACTGATAATCATTTGACAGGATCGAAAACGTTTCAAAAATTTATAAATCCATTTTGGATAATTTTTAATAAAATAACTTTTAATAATAATAAAAAAAATTATAGCATTATACAATACTTCAATGAAGTTTTTTAAACATGTAAATGTATTCATCTGTTCCATCCGGAGTAAATTACATCGTTGGATCTACCAAACTAACATCATAAACATAATCTTCTTATGTTTATGACTAATATTCACGATGAGCTTTGACTCTAGCGGTAGAAAATGTAAAATAACCGGTAAAGATATACCTAGTACGAGAGATAGCGTTATGTTTTCGTAGAAAATTGATACCGAATAAACTTTACATATTTCTAGAAATTGAAGATTTAGATATAAATAGAGTTTGATACTCAACAAAATAAGTGTCAGTCGTCGCATCTAAAGGTAAGGTGACAGCATCTAAAAGTTGTATAAAAAATTTTGATTTAGTAATCTAGTCTGGATGGCATTTAACCTTACATGGTGGGCTACTCCCAATTTTATTATTCTAACCTTTAAGGGGAGGGGGCGTCCAACAAAGAATTCCAGAAAAAAGAAAACAACAAAACACAACAGGCAATCCAGAAACACTTACAAGAAGGGACTCACGGATGACAATAATACCATATTTAAAGGGGTTATCAGAAAAAGTAAAAGGATAGGAAACACGTACAACATCACAACAACCTTTAAAACAACTAATAGACTTAGCTCTATCCTGTCTAAAATCAATCCTAAAAAGACCAAAGAGGGACCAAAGAACTGCATATCTATAAAATACCACGCAAATGCAACAACTTCTATGTGGAAGAAACCAGTGGAAGACCACTAAGTGTGAGGATGAAGCATGAATCATACATAAAAAAAAGGATCCACAATTAAATTAAGTTTCTGTAGCTAGCTGTATACCATCCCATCACAAAATATTCAATAATATCCTTTATTAAAGGTATGTAATTTAAATTTTTTTAAAAATTATGGCCAGATTAATGAACTAATAATATAGTAGATGGTGCCTTCTAGTGTCAATGGTAAAACTAATATCAGTTTCATATTAAGCATACTAAATACTAGCAAGATATTAAATTTCACTTAAATCGGTTGAATAGTTTTCAATATATCCCTAAAAATAACATAAAAAAATATGAATGAATCACCCCGTAGAACAAACACTAGCAACATTTTGCCTAAGCAATTTGAGTTCAAACGCTTTATTTTGATGTCAGCTATCACCCATTAGCTAATGCCCAATTAATTATGGGACACCCTGTATAAATAAGTATGGCTTAAATGCTGACTCTTTCAGTCACTGTAGCTAGTGGGGAGCGGTCGTTTTCGACATTAAAACTCATAAAAAACTTTCATTTTCATAAAAAACTATTGATGAACAACAATGAGTCAAGAAAGGCTAACTAATTTGGCGCTAATTTCTATATAAATGTGTGATGGCTTAGATATAGAATATTTGGTTACAGATCTTACAAACATAAAGACCAGAAAAGTTGAGTATTTAATACCTATATTCTTTTTTAATTGTTAATATATTTTGTTGTATTTTTTTATTAATTTATTAATTTCCAGCAACCAAATTATAGAATGTGTAATATGAAAAATTATCCAAAAGACTTTCTGTTATAGGGGCTACCAATATTTTCTTGCAAGAAGGCGCAAGTCACCTCACGAATGGCCCTGGATATCGTTTCCTACGAAAAACCAGTATTTTATGTCTATGTATGGCTTTCATATACAGTGTGTCAATTTTAAAACTTACAATGGGCTATATCTCACGAACAAAAGCTGATATCGAAAAATGCTTGAAACTGTTTCTAGGATAGTAAGGAGAACTAAAATGACATGAAAGAGAACTCACCCCATCAACCCCCTAGGCCCCACCCACCACAACCAAAAAAGTTTAAATTGCAAACCCTACTTGTGATACATCATTGAAAAGACTATAAAAAATGCTATCCAATGGTATAAATAATAATTATACAGGGTGAAGCAATAATTGTGAAACTTTGGCTTAAATGGAAAATTTAATGAGGTTTTTGTTGAACTACAAATTTGTTAAAAATGTCAATTAAGTAAATGTTCAAAGTGGGTTCCGTTGTTTTGTAAACAATAATACAGACTATTTTCAAATTCTGCACGAACTTTGGCAAATGTTGTTCTAGTAATAGCGCGACATGCTTGCGTAATTCTTTCTCGCAATTCCCCAAGTGACGCAGGTTGAGTTTTATAAACAACTGACTTGAGATAACCCCATAGAAAAAAGTCAGGTGGCGGTAAGTCTGGTGACCTCGGTGGCCACTCAATAGGACCTCTCTTTCAATCCATTTGTTCGGATAATTAGTATCCAACCAGTGCCTAACTGGAGCTGCATAGTGAGGAGGTGCTCCATCTTGTTGGAAGTGCAGCAAATCTTCGTCTAGAGCTAGGTTGCCTTGATCGTCCCTTTGGTTCTCTAATTCATGCACAATTATAGGTTCGATGGTGTTTTCCAGCATATCGAGATGAAAGGATAAAGCAAAACCTAGGATATAAGGTTTTAATCAACATAAATTGTACACATAATGTTAACAAAACAATAAAATTAACATGGCAGTGACAGTGACTTCTGTCAAACACTGACAGCATAAAGTTGCCTACAATATTTGAAGTCTACAGCCAAAGCAATGCCAAGGAGGTTAATATCACATCATTTTCCCACACTATAATCTTCTAAATACCGTGGTGAATGACGAATTCTTTCAGATCTTCTAGGCAGTGCTGAAGGAGGCGATAAGCTCTGTTCAGAACTCATTTGGGGTTCTTCAAGAAGTAATGAATCCAGTGGAGGGGGAGATGTAGATGTATCTACCAGGGGCTGCATGTTTTGCGTGGTTGTATTGAATGAGGAATCATTAAGATTCGAATGTAATTCATGTGGGTCTTCTACGAACACTGGTTCTTGACCTGGTATATCTAGTATTTCCCCTTCACCTCGTCCACTCGGAGCCAGATGACGATTAGACACTGTGGTCTCCCGTCCGTCTTTCAGTTTAACAAAAGAGTATTCAGGATTTGCCTCTATTACCTCCACTTCCTCTACGATAGGCTGGTACTTGTTTTTCCGATCGAACCTTTTCATCAAGACATGCCCAGATTTTGCTAGCCATGACGGTATTGTATTCCCATTTGGAGATCGACGTGTGTGCACGAACAACCTTTCATGCGGCGTACAGTTAGTTGCGGTACACAACAGTGAACGAATGGAATGCAGCACGACAGGTAGGTATTGTTCCCAAGTCTCAATAGGTGCTCCATGTGATTCACAGGCCAGTTGAATAGCTTTCCAGACAGTAGAATTCAACTTCTCCACTTGACCATTTCCTTGAGGATTATAAGCAGTAGTTCTACTTGTTGCGATCCCTCTGGAGTTGAGAAACTCTTTGACTTCAGCTGATAGAAATTGAGTCCCTCTATCCGAATGAATGTATGCAGGCATTCCAAACATCATGAATAAGTTATTTAAATTCTTGATTACTGTTTTTGCACTAATATCACTGCATGGGAAAGCAAATGGGAATCTGGAATACTCATCTATTACCGTAAGAATATAACGATTATTGGTATTCGAAGGCACTGGTCCTTTAAAGTCAATACTAAGGCGTTCGAAGGGAGATGTGGCTTTTATAAGCGTTGGAAAAAGCCCCTCATTCTTAAAGTACCTCGGCTTGATTTTAGCACATACTCCACAGTCACGAGTCATAGTCTTGACTTCATTGAGAGAGAAAGGCAAATTCTTCGATTTTATCCAATGAAACATACGTGTTACACCTGGATGACAAAGTGCAGTGTGAAGTGACTTGAGCTTTGATGCATCTGTCGCCGTGGTAGTAGCACAAGAGCAGATACGCGATAAAGCATCCGCTGCTTGGTTGTCTTTTCCTGATCGATACACAATGTCATATTTATAAGGTGCCAATTCAAGTCGCCATCTTTGTATTTTCTCATTTTTAATCTTGCTGGAATGCTTCGTGTTGAACATAAATGTTACAGACTTTTGATCAGTAATGATTGTGAAAGGCTTTCCTATAAGAAAATGGCGCCACTTCTTTAGAGATTCAACAATAGCGTATGCTTCTTTCTCCACAGCAGAATGGTTCAGCTCACTAGAGTTAAGTGATCTTGAAAAGAAAGCAACGGGTCTGGAATCCTGACTCAATGTAGCAGCAATTGAGTGTTCTGAAGCATCAGTTTCAACAACAAATGGCATATTTTCGTTGATAGCGTGAACAGATGACTTTGCAACTATAGATTTCAGATTTTCAAAACAAGATAAAGCATCTTCGTTCAATGGAAAATTGTTGACATGAGCTAATGTGTGGATCCTTTCGGAAAATTTGGGAATCCATTTTGAATAATGGGCAAACATACCTAATACCCTTCTGAGAGATGCAGTGTCATTTGGTGGAGGCATTTTTAATAAGGGTTGTAGTCTGCTAGCATCGGGCTTTATGACATGGTTTGGTCCTATAGTATAACCAAGTAAGTTTATTACTGTTTGATTGAATTTGCTCTTGGTTTTGTTTAGTGTCAAGCCATATTTATCTGTGGCCTTCAGAAAGTTCTCAAGATTTTTGTCATGTTCTAGCTTCGTCTTACCACAAACAGTTATGTCATCAAGGTAGGCATATATCCCTTCAAGGTTTTCTGTGCGTATGAGCCAGTCAATTGTTCTTTGGAAACTGGCTACACCATTGGTAACACCAAACGGAATGCGACAAAATTGATACAGTTTCCCAGCGGCTTCAAAAGCTGTGTACATCTTTTCATGTGGAAGTATTGGAACCTGATGGTATGCACTTTGAAAATCTATTGCACTAAAGACAGTGAATTGTGATACATTGGACACCATTTCCTCGATATTTGGCAGTGGATAGGCATCAAGTTGAGTGAATCGATTAATTGTTTGAGAATAATCAATGACAAGCCGCTTCTTGTGAGTTTCATTTTTGGTGATAAGCACTTGCGCTCTCCAAGGGGACTGACTGTCTTCAATAATGCCATCATTTAAAAGCTTCTTTACCTCATTTTTAATAAAAATCTGATCTTCAGCACTATATCTGCGTGATTTTACTGCGATAGGTTTACAATTTGAAGTCAGGTTACAAAATAAAGGAACTGCAGGTACTGAGGCTTCAACTACACTACATACCTTGAATACTTCTTTAGGTCCTCCAAATTCAAACTCTAGACTTGAGTGGTTAGATAGAACATCATGACCAATTATAATATCAGCACAGAGATTTTTAACTATAAGTAAAGTAATGTTGTCATACGAGTGGTCACCAATTTTAATATTTTGAGTAGTCACATCTTTAACTTCAGAGGTGTGTGATAATGAGGCCATAGAAACAGTCTGAGTACAAGGCTTCCTAGGGAGTTTGCACAGGTTAGCAAAGTCTTCATTAATAAAACTGACAGAGCTACCAGTATCTATAAGGGCATCAGCACGAAGGCCTTTTAGAGATGCAGGCACTATAGCTTTCTTCAATGAAGCAGGAGTAGCAGCAATAATGCAGGCTGTGCAGTTATCATAGCCTTCAGATATGTTGGCAGATGCACTAGTGCTTTTGGAGCGGCAAACCTTTGCAAAGTGTCCCCTTTTATTACAGGATTTGCAGATGGATTCCCGAGCAGGACAGTTCTTCCTTGAATGTATTAGCCCACCACAGAAAAAACATTTGTGTCCTGACCTAGAAGAGTTGGTAGCAGCTGTCACAGTGACACATTCAGAATTTGTTGGAGAGCTCTGTGACTCAAATTGATAGGTACCAGGTAGTGCACTAAGTGTTGAATGTTGATTTGAATAAACCTGAGAGTTGAGTTCTGCCATTTCCATTGAAATAGCTATATTGTAAGTTTCTTCTAAAGTTAGTGTTAAACTCTCTAACAATCTCGATCGTATCTTTGTGGATGTCATTCCAGCGATAAAAGCTCCACGGATTGTATCATTCTTATTAGTATCAGCATCTACAGCAGTAAAATTGCAGTCTTTTGCTAACTGTTTTAAAGATTGCATGTAAGAATCGATAGACTCATCTGTCTGTTGTCGTCTAGTGGTTAGTATATGACGAGCATGAATAGTATTGTTTGGTTTGATGTATATTTTGTCAAGAGTTTGAATGGATTCGTTGTAAGTGTTACAATCGCTTATGTATGTATATACTCGTGGAGAAATATGATTTATTAACAGTTGTAGCTTAGTATCATTAATATCTAGGGGTGGTACAGCAGCACCATCAGCAGAAACAGCGGGAGTGACAATATGGGCAGCTAAAAAGTTCATAAAAGTTCTTTTCCAATGTTCCCATTCCTTTGCTGTTGATTTCACAGATGGATCCCCGTCGAACCTCTCGGGTCTTAGATACTTCTCCATTTATGTTGATTAAATTGAAATGATAAAGCAAAACCTAGGATATAAGGTTTTAATCAACATAAATTGTACACATAATGTTAACAAAACAATAAAATTAACATGGCAGTGACAGTGACTTCTGTCAAACACTGACAGCATAAAGTTGCCTACAATATTTGAAGTCTACAGCCAAAGCAATGCCAAGGAGGTTAATATCACATCATGAGATAAATGTCGTCTGTTAAATTACCTGGTATGAACAAGGGGCCAATTATAGCATCGCCTAATATTCAGTTTTTCAGAATAATGAGTGTGACATTCTCTGAATCGATGCGGGTTTGCATAACTTTAGTACCGACAGTTTTGTTTATTTACGTTACCATTCAGAATAAGGGTACATTCATCAGTGAGACAAACATTTTTTTAAGATTCTCGGTTTAATACGAATTCTTTCAGTCACGAGTTTACAAAACCCAATTCGTCTGTTTGGATCATCATTGCCTAGTTCTTGAAGAATTTTTGTTTTGTAAGTATGAAACTTATGTAATTTCAACATCTTTCTAACCGACTGATGAAAGTCCTGTAACTATAGATACTTGACGTGTTGATACAGTAGGCTTTATTGCAAAATTTCCAAGGACCTCAATTTGGGATGCTTCATTTAATAATCTTGGGCAGTCCTTTTTTTTTGCACCGATCCCGTTTCTCTAAACTTTTCCACTTTATCGTGGACGTACACATGACTTACATTTTTGTCCGGATGGGGATTTTCTGGGAGGCTAATATGAAAATGATCTCGTTCAGTGTAAACCATCGTGACAACTACAGCTGAATGACAGTACCGATCGTAATGACATTTAAAATTCTCAAATGAACCAAAAATTATTGAATCTGACAGAACCCAAAAAATTGATGTTTTCAACTTGTTTTGCAAAAACGGCAAATTAAGTTTTTATTTAACAAAAAAAAATCCGACGGGCACTTACCATTGAAAATAAAAGTCCGGGACATAGCATTACACATACAAAAGTAATAGTAAAGCCGGCTAATATTATAAATACTATTAATTTATTATAATATTAATAAACTGATGATATTAAATAATAATTATACAGGGTCATCAACAGCATCAACAAAAACCTCAATAAATTTTCCAGTTAAGCTAAAGTTTTATAATTATTGCTTCACTCTGTATAATTATTATTTATACCGTTGGATAACATTTTTTTGTAGTCTTTTCAATGATGTATCACAAGCTCTTCTTCTTTGAGTACCGTGCCCAAGTTTTAGGCGTGGGTAGCTTCCATGACGATTTGCCGATATCGTTCTCGATCTTGCGCGGCTTGTAATAATTCATCTGCTGATAAGCCACTCCATTGACGAAGGTTTCGGAGCCTTCAAAGAGAATTCAAAGTCCAGGGAACGCAAAAAACCTGGACCAAATACCTATCAAGGAATCCGTGTCAACACGAATAGACTTTGACGTAGATCCCCCGGGGTGTAAACCCCGGGGACCACCAAACACTGACGTCCCGATAATCCCTGTTTTGATAGAGCAGGGCACATAAAGGGTATATCCAGCATCCGAAGGAAAGTTTATCCTATTCTGGAAGAACCAATGCTCCTACGAGTCCGTCTCCAGATGAGGGTGCACGGCAGCTATATCATGGGGCTCCACCCTCCCTGCAGTACCTGTATTGATACATGAACATCTGCCCATGAGGGCAAACAAGTGCGCGCAGGTAGAAATAACGGATTACCTCTCACGATTGACAGGTCACCACCGAGGAACCTACTCTTCCCACTCGTCTCCACTGCAGGATCCTGTTACAAGCGCACGTCCACACTGGGTTTTTTTTTGTTTTTTTTTTCATCTTTTATGAGGGAGGTGGTCCAAATGACCAAAACATACCTGCATAACACTCGGTTATGCAGGATTCGTCCAGCGTGGCTACGATTATATCCTACGACTGAATCTCTCTCCCCCTCTATTCGTTCCTATTCATATCTTCCTGCTTGCTCCTGGACACCCTGCCCAAATCTGTAAAGGTATGCCCCGAAGCAACTATGCCCTATAAGTATTTGTGTCAGGAAGTAATCCAAACGCCGATGCCTGCAGTCTATCCATCTTCCCTGCAACTTCATCCACTGCGCCACTCTTCTCATCTCGTCCCATTCCTCTTGTCACACCATTACGGACCTCTCCCTTTCTTCTTTTTTTAATTGTTCTAGTTCTATGTCTTCATTTCTTCTCTCGTACATTATTTCTCTTTCTTCACTATCATCCTTTGCATCAGAGATACAAAGCCGTGAGAGCTTGGGTCCATGCGTGTGCCTGCTCGCTGCGCTGTGATCCTGTTGCTGAAGTGCGTCTCGGGGCCGGATGCGGGAGTCTAACAAGTGTGCGCAGCGGACCTAATCTGTGATCTATGGGGTTTGGCTGTGCTTGTCGTTAGACGGCGCTGTGGTGAAATATGGGCAGATTGACTGGCTCTGAGGACTGAGGGTGCGGTGGGTCATCGGTGAGCGTGTGACATAGCGCGCACGCGAGGGTGCACCAAACGAATGAAAGGCCCCCCCCTCTAAGTTTGGTCCTTGACGAGGGCTTAGTTGTCGAGCCGGAGGGTGGATTTGTAGTATGAGTGCAATGCGAGCGATCAGTGAGATGATCGCACGTCGCACTCAGTCTTGGCAGTTCACGTCGTGGGTAGGTCATCAGAGCTGCGCAGGCTGAGCGATAGCATCGCTCGGCATGTTGTACCTCTGATGGTCTCGATCTCTTACTCACTCTACACCTCACACGCTGTGCTCTACATTGAGCACATTAGAGTTTCCGATATACTGAAAGTCCTCGCGATTTTTAACTCTTAAGTGGACACACTGGGGTGACGACTACGTAATGGCAGCGTCTCTGAGCGAGTTAGCGGCGCGGGGTTGCTCTGATACTGTAGAGGGTGTGTCTAAATCTATCTTTGTATGTCTTCTCTTAGATACAGACGACACTTAGGTATCGTCACGGTGAGAGTGAGACACTGAACATTGACGACGATAAATAGACAATCATGGACAGGCCGCGTGACACTTCCGGGCTCTCAAGTCGTGTCAAATATCTATCTCTCTTTGTGGTGCGAGCGTGCTGCGGTCCTGCATAGACACGCAGCATTTGGGTGACGATCAGTCGCACTGCACGAGTGACTATGTGGGTATGATTTTAACAACACGCACAAGTGAGACAGTATCACTCTCATATATATTCAATCATCGATTGAGTGGGTTGGGAGTGCGGGGGGTGGAGAGGTGAGCGTGTTTTTGACTGACTGATACCTGCGATTATACAAGAATGGAGACAGAGGACTCTCTACATTATCAGACATTTAGGTCATGGTGATGATTAGTGCATATATGCTGAGCACACGTGGATATTCTTATACATTGGTCAGCAATCTTGATTCTCCTATAGTACAAGCTGCGTGGCAGAGTTGATGGATGCGTCTAGGGACGGATATCTATCTATTCAGGCGAGAGTAAATGAGGGATGGTAAAGAGGTTAATGGGTTGGGGGTTTTATGAAAGGAATTATTTATTATTGTATGTTAAAACGAGTGAATAAAAAAAAAATATGGATAGATATAGGAATGATAAGAAGAATAAGGGTTTGTTGGATGGAGATTCTAATGTTTAAGGTTTATGAACAGAATGTAGTGGGAAATTGTATGGAAGTTTAGAAAGAGATTAGAAGAGAGGTGTTGTGGAATTGATATATGTTGGATTTATGGGGGTTGTTTGGTGGAAATAATGAATGGCTTGATTGATAGATAAAAGAGGGGTAGGGTATTTGGGGTGGTGTTATAGTATTGGTTATCTGTCGTCAAGGGGTAAATGGGAGAGATTAGTTGTAGAGTTGTGTTATGAAGTTTTTGTTTTGTTTGAGGTTAATTTTAGTGGTTGAAGTTAAAAGGTTTAATTATTTTATAGTGAGGTAATTGTGAGATGTCTGAAAGTTTTATGAACTATTCTATGAGTGTGTGAAGAAATTTAATATGGTATTTGTTATATACAGTGTTGTTATTTTGTAGGATGTGTTGAGTTATTTGGGGTTATGATTGTTATTAGGCATTTTTGCTATTGTATGAAAGATATGAAGATTGGATGTCTTTATAAGATAGCAGGATTTTTGCAAGTGCTGATTTACTCCTTATTAAAGGGACGCCGCAAATATAGAAAACTAACCGATAAATCAGCTTATTGCTCACACCTTTACAAACTACTAACCCGAATAATAACAAATATATTGACAGCTAAACTAGATGCATACCAACCAGTGGAGCAAGCAGGCTTTCGTAAGGGTTTTAGCACTATCGATCACTTGCAAACAATCCGGACAGTTATTGAAAAAACAATAGAGTACAACATACCACTACATCTGGCATTTGTCGATTATCACAAAGCATTCGACAGTATCGAGAAATGGGCTTTCTTAACAGCATTGGACGACGCCAGAGTAGATTCAAGATATGCTGCCCTCCTTAAGAATATATACGATGATGCTACTTTTCACGTAAAAATAGATGATGATCTGGAAACTATGAAAATAGACCTTGGCAAAGGTGTGAGACAGGGCGACACCATCTCACCCAAGTTAATTACTTTGGCATTTACACCCAAGAGTAACACCGAAATACGTCAAAGAACTAAAGTAACCGACATCATGGGAAAAATAGCGACATTGAGATGGCAATGGGTAGCACATGTAGCAAGACAAGACACCAACAGATGGTCTCATAAAGTGACATTCTGGAGACCTCGAGAAACAAAAAGAAGCGTGGGAAGACCTAAAAAGAGATGGATAGACGATATAACTGCTGTAGCTGGAAAGCAGTGGATGAGAATTGCAAAAGATAGGGAAGCGTGGAAGCAATTGGAGGAGGCCTATGTCCTAACATTGGATAAATGAAGGCTGAAGAAGAAGAAAAATAAAAGGTACAGCCCGCCCAGCTTCCGTGTCCCGCTGCATCCCATGCCAATGGCCGGGTGGAAACATCTCTCGGGTAACCTCAAGCTTCCTGTACAATGGCATCTCATATAGAGGGTTACATCTGAAACTGATTCATTACGACTTTGTACCCTAACCCTAAACGTCCTCATCAACTTGCCACACAGTTATCTCCAATCCACCCTGGAGTTGGTCGTATTGAACTTGTGAAATCTCCAAAAGTTGTGTGGAATGAAAGCAGAGGTGTCCCATATGAGCTCGTATCGAATACTAGGAATGCAACCCGTTGACCAGTGCGACTTATGGATTCGTCTCGCTTCGAGAGCCCCCATACTGACTACCTTAAACGACGGTCACGTCACGTTACTGTTCCTATATACGGGACGTAGGAACTAGATCGTACCCTGTGTTTGTTGCTGCAAACCCGACACTATTCTTTTAGTCTTAATGTGGCGACACCTCAAACAATGCCTCACCCTCTCTCATTGCATTACATCAGTCGCCTCTTACGGCAAGCAGGAACCAACGCTCTAGCAGTATTCGTTTCGACTGTTCGCTCTTAAGAAGCTACTAGGACTCAGCTGATTCTAGACTACCCTTAAGACATAATTTTATAACGTATAAATGATGAAATTGTATTTCAGATCGATAATAAAACTGAGGATATTATCACGCGCCTCTATAAAAAGGACAGAACTGATCTTCTTCTTCTTCTTCTTCGTGCGACTAGGATTACTCCTGTTTGTCTGCCTCTTATTCTGTTTCAGTCGTTGTTGACTGTACATTATCTTTCCACCTTTTTGGCGGCCTTCCAACGGGTCTTCTGCTATACGGTTTGTTGTTTTTACAGATGTTCGCTAATCTATCTGGTCCCATTCGGTTTACATGTTCGTTCCAGTTTTTTTTTCTTGTTTTTATCCACCTGTTAATATTTTGAATTTTGCATTGTTCGCGTATACTTCTGTTGGTTTGTCTGTCTCTTAATGATATGCCCGCTATTGATCTTAATACTTTCATTTCGATATTGTTGATTTGTTGTTTCGTCTTTCTTGTATCGGTCCTTGTCTCCGCTGCATATGTTAGGATTGGTCTTACTGTTGTCTTGTATACTTTCATTTTGCTTTCCGTGGTCAGATATTTGTTTCTCCATATGGTTTCTCGGAGGCAACCACTTACTCTTGCCGCTTTTGATGCTTGCCTTGTGGTCTCTGTTCTTATATCCCTGTCACTAGTGATCTCTACTCCTAGGTAATTGAATTTCATTACTTGTTTACTCTTGACTGATCACTATACATTTAGTTTTTTCTACTGATATTCTCATATTAAGTTTGCTGTGATATTGAAGGTGTGGAGCTGCCTTTGTAGGTCATCTTCGTTATCAGCAATTAGTACTGCATCATCGCATAGCTAGTATCTGATTTTATGCGCTCCCATGTGATATCCGTGTCGTTTTCTTACTTCGTGAATTATTTGATTCATCACCATATTGAATAACAATGGGCTGAGCGAGTCTCCTTGGCGGATTCCTCCTTTTAGTTCTATGCATTCTGTTTCTCCTGTTGGCATTATAACTCTGGTCTTGTTGTTCTTGTTAATTTCATTAATTGTCCTTATTATCTGATGGTCTATTTGTTCAGCTTGTAATAAATTTAAGATGTCATTTCGCTTCACCCTGTCAAAAGCACTTTTTAAATCTACAAAGCACATGTATGCTGGTTTTCCATATTCAATAGACTTCTCTATTATTTGTCTGATAATAAAAATTGCGTCTATTGTGCTGCGGTTCTTCCGGAAGCCTTGTTGTTCATCTGCCATGTTCGCTTTTTCCTCGATTTTATCTTTTATGACTGCCGTTAACAATTTTAATGTACTATTCATCAGACTAATGCCTCTATAATTTTCAGGATTTCTTGAGTCTCCTTTTTAAGTATCGGTAGCAGGAGACTTTCCTTCCGTTCCGCTGGTACTACTCCGGTATTTATTATATCGACGAATAATTTTAGGAGCCATTTGCGTAGTGTTATTCCTCCATATTTTAGCAGTTCATTGTTTATCTTATCAGGACCAGGTGCTTTTCTGTTTTTTAATTTTTTTATTCGTTCTTGTAGCTCTTCTTCTGATATTAGTACTCTATCGTGGGTTTCGTTAATGATTATTTCTCTGTTCTCTTCCTCTCCTTCTCCATATAATTTCGTGAAATGCTCAGTCCATTGTTCCTCCGTAATGTTATCTATGCGTACAAATTCATTCATTTCTGTTTTTGTCTCCTTATCATCTTCCACACCTTTTTCTGGGATCCATAGAGTTCGTATTCCATATCTTTGGTAAATTTCTCCCAGTGTTCTTTTTTGATGTTATCTATTTCTTGGTTTACTCTATTTCTGATTCTCACGTAGTCTTCTCGTGCCTCCGGAGTCTTCACTTCTTTGTATGTTAGGAAAGCTTGTTTCTTTTCATTTGCTAGTGCTTTCAGCCTT
>CAKJVB030000098.1:0-20455 GCA_918026665.1 Diabrotica balteata | reverse complement strand
ACTGAAAGATATGCGTGATATGCTTTCATTTTTAGCTGCACAGATTTATCCATATCGTCGCTCAGATCAATGTCTGAAACTTCGTCTAATTCTGATTTACATAAAGAGTCTTCTGATGGTGGTGCTGTTTTTGATCTTAGTTTTTTATTTTTGAGTTCACTGGGCCCCGGTAATTCATCTAGGGGAACTGACGTTAGCGATAGTGTTTGATGTGCATCGGGCAAAGAAGGCACCTTATTTAAGTACTGATATAGATAATAATTCTTTTTCACAAAAAACATCGGGATTAAAGCGAAAAATCCCTGTGCTTCGAAAACTATTTACAGCCTGATCAACAGTGGCAGCCCTATTAAAGCCATTTTTAACAAGTTTCGCAACGTCCGTTGTATTGATTTTCTCAGATTTTTTTGTTTTATATACGTGTCATATTCTTATACTAAGAAACTTTATATCTAGAGGCCGAACACGATGAAAGGTGTGTGGTTTCAGTAAAGGGAGATTTATAAGCATTAATATGCTGCTGAAAAATTTTCAACTATTCCGAAAAAAGTTGTTTCGTTATCTACCCTAATTTGGACCGTCTGTATATTGCCCCAAGAGGACGGTTTTTGTCCAAACCTTCTTTCTTCTATAAATAAACATAGGTGGAATATATTGACCTGAATTCTACAGGGAATGTGAACATTACTGATACCTGTCTCATTAACATTAAAAATTTGATGACATTCAAATTTCTAACGATCACATAGAGTTGCCAAGTTTTTTGTAAAATATCTTTAGTTCTTCACGATTAAAAGCAGTAATTCTACTCAAACTTGTTGCTTCTGGTTTACGCAAACTGAGTTCTAGAGGACCGTGCATAAATGAATAAAACTAGTCCTTTTCATATATTTTCGTTGCCATTTTAAATGGATGTTTAATTCTGTTTTGCCCTGCGTATTTAAAAACAATTTGACGTATGGTACGGGACGTAAGGCCAAAAAACGCCTTCGACAGTTCTAAAATTCTAGATACAAATTCGGATTCCTCTTTCTTGGTAAAGACAGCTTTTCGTCCTAGTGTAATTTTTTTGGCCTAAAACGACTTCTTAATTGACCTTGCAATGTTCTTGCAAAGGAATGTTGTATAACTTTTATGCTCCTCTTACGAAAAGTATTTTGCCAGGGTTTTTTTCATCGCCTCTTCACCCCATGAGGACCGCATTGTTTTTTGTGATATGTTCGTGGGATCTGAAATAAATAACATCAACTAAGACCTATTACAATTATGGTAATATCGATCACGTTAAAGTAAAATCGAGCACTATAGTCGATTTATATGTATGTTTGTATGTGCTGCGCATGTGTATATAGTATTTAATATTGTAGCAAACAGTATTTATTATAATACCGTGGCTGAACGGATCAATAATCCAAAGCCATTAAAAAAAAAAAAACTTTTTCGTCTATGTGGGCACTTGTAGGTTTATATACCTGAATGATCTTCAATAGAATTTGTTCGGTTACTTTGCAGATAAGATGGATAACTATATCACGTATGGTTTTAATTGTAAGTATATTCTTTGTTTGTTTTTTATTTATCATGAATTCGACGAAACCATTAGAAGACTCTGCTCTATACTGCAATAGCTATCACGATGAAAGTACCATTTATTCTTCACTCTTTCGTCGTACTTCTGATAAACCAATTATATCCCATTATCTATACTTCAGCTTAGCTCTTGTATTCCATCAATGTTTAGGGTTATATTATGTTGCCGTAAATCATATTCTTTGCTGTTGTCGTTTGTGATGGTAGCCTCCGGAGATTCTGAGCATCCTCTGGTCCCCCACCTTCGAGACCGCTGCTATATTATTGTATATTTTTGGATTAAGTTGCATTTAAACGTCCAAATGCTGATCTAAACAATAAAACGAGCCGTATTGGAAAGAGGAATACAATACTCAATACCGAAAAATTGAATGTTCGGAAAGGATAATAGGATTATAGATTTATATGACTTAGATCGTATAATTAATTAATAAAGTGTATAAAAAGAAAGCAGAAAATATCCAAGAACTCCAAGAATATATAAGATTTGGGATGGTGTAAATAACTGGAAGCTTTAGCAAAATTCACAGTTTGTCTATTTCATTATTATAGCTAGAGTTTTGGATTTAAAAGCATAAAGAAACGCAGAAATGCATAAAGATTTTACGAAAAAAAAAAACATTTTTATACAGAAAAGCATGAAAATAAGCATATTTATACATTTTGATAACCGTTTTTTTTACGAATATAAGCCTAAACAATACTATATAATAATTTCTAAATATAGCTTAATATGATAAATATCAAAATAAAATAAAATAAACAAAAAAAAAATAGCTGAAACAAAAATTCTTTGACTTGTTATTTATCGACACACCATAGATAAAGAAAAATCTTTTTGTATAAAGCATAAAATAACTAAATACCCACTTAAATATTCTATCGTAAAATTTCGGCGCTTCTCACTAGAAACATTTTTAAAAATCGAAAAGCTTATCCACACTTGTATCGGTGCATACTTATACTTTGCTACTACTGTCGGATCTATAATTACTACTTCAACGTGTTCTCCATTTAACATTGAAAATCCTTTCTTCATATCTTGAAATACTTTATTTCTTATTAATATTATCCAATACTATCTCATAAAGTTTTAAGTTGCCTACCACATTGGGTTATCACTTATAGGGAGTTGAAAGTGGGGACCGACTTAGGACCGAGTAATTACTGAGCTGAAGATAGGGTGAGCAAACAAACCGAAACGTTTGTGAACGGCCACTCTTGGTTTGGTTGGAGCGCTGGGTCATAAGTTCTTTTTTCTTTATGTGCCGTCTTCTACCGAAGGTTGGCGACCATCATACGATAGGTTTCTCTGTTTTGTGCCGCATGAATTATGTTCGCAGCTTCTGGTATTTGAAACCATTCTCTCAAGTTTCTCAGCCAGGATTTCTTCTTTCTGCCCAAACCTCTTCTACCTTCAATCTTGCCTTCCACGATAAGCTGTAGCAGACTGTACTTATCATTACGGAACACATGGCCCAGGTATGACGCTTTCCTCCTTTTAACAGTTGTTAACAATTCCACCTCTTTACCCATTCGTCTTAATACCTCTGTGTTGGTCACTCTGTCTGTCCAAGGTATTCTCAGTATGCGTCGATACAGCCACATTTCTAGAGCCGCTAACTTCTTTATAGTTGCTGCTGTTAACGTCCACCCTTCTACGCCGTAAAGTAGCGTAGAGAGTACGTAGCATTTCGTGGCGCGCCATCGGAGGTTAATGCTTAGGTTGCGGTTGCTTAAGAGCTTTCTCATTTTGATGAATTTGGATCTTGCTATTTCAATTCGGATCTTAATCTCTACTTCTGGGTCCCACTTGTCATTTACTGTATATCCCAGATATTTAAATCGGTGTACTCTTTCAATACGTTCGTCTTCAATATGCAGGTCGATATGTTGAAATTTTTTTTTACTGATCACCATAAATTTAGTTTTCTTTCTATTGATCTTCAGTCCAAATCGGCTGCCAGTTGTATTAACTCTATGTAGCATCATCTGTAAATCTTCGATGTTATCGGCCAGTATAATAGTATCATCTGCATATCAAAAATTACTTATTGGTACGCCATTAATCTTGATGCCCTCATTGTACTCTTCTAGTGCCTCTAGAAATATTTGTTCCGTGTACAGGTTAAAAAGCAGTGGCTAAAGAATACAGCCCTGTCTTACCCCTCTAGAAATATTTATGTTTTCACTCACCATATGTCCATTCTTCATGTAGGCTGTTTGATTCCAATATAGATTTTTTATAATCTGGATGTCCTCATCTGATGTCCCAATCTGACATCTGGGTCATAAGTAAGTAAATAAAAAGAGGGACTGTATGGGGTAACTATTAAACAATCAAAAAAGTACTTACAGAAATTTTCTGGACAATACACACACAAGAAGGCTTTTAAAATATTTGAATTTGGACGCCGTTTAAAAGAATCTTCTCGCTGAATGGAAAAAAGGCCTTTCCTTCCTAAAAAATATTAAAAGGTGAAAATCTTTTTAAAGGAAATAATTCTACAACAACTGGTGGTTTAGAGAAAACCATTACATATTTATTATTACTTCACATCAACAGTTTTTACAAATAATAATAACAATATTTATCAACAAAAATAACAATGGCGCTATTTGTAACGATTTCAAACAATTCAAATTTATGGTTATGTACCAGTTGCTAGAAATGGATAATACTGACTATCATAAATGTCGAAATAAAATATCAAAGCTTTTTAAAGTGTTAATTAAATTTTAAAATTAAGAACATATAAGTGATATGGCAATTAGCTAATCCATAAAACTTATAATTTTGGAAGTTGGATACTGAATTCGGCCTTCGGATGATTCTGGATGACAAAAAGCTGCAATTTTCAAACTCGGCCGCTCAATTTCTTCTTAACCATGTGGAAGTCTCAAATGCTTACAAATCTCTCAGATAAAACACAGCACGAACAATCGATAAAACAAAATGTACCAGATCGCATTTTAAGTAAAAATTTATCTTTCAAATTGAACAAATTTGCCGGCTTTGAAGACTACACCCACAAGCTATTTCTTCCAAATCTCCATCCAAACCTGACTTAAACTCCATACTGCTACTATACTACACATTTTCCCGTAACAAAATCGAATAACGAACAACAATAACGAATTAAAAAAAAAATTAAACAACAAAACCATACGCTTTGGTGTCCCATCGTCTTCTTCTTCTTCTTCTTCTGGTTCTTATCCGTTTCGGATGTTGGAAATCATATTGGCAATCATAACCTTGCTCGCTGCGGTTCGAAACAGCTCCGTTGAGGTTTTCTTAAACCATGTTCTTAAATTCAACAACACAGCCATGATATTGCAATTTTATGCGTTTGATCGTAAACACAATCTCTGGTTCCTTCTTCATTTTTCCTAGAACTTTCTTGATCGTGATCCTTGCTGTCCATGATATTGTGACGTCCTCTCGTAGGAGTCACTATCCGGGTAGCTTTTGGACAGTCAGAGACAGAGTTCAAAATAAAAATAAAACTTTATTGTCTTCCTTAAATTAAATTGACAAAAATCTTATGTACATATTTACAATTTAGTTTAGTCTTCTCAGTACCTGGCCTATTTATTCAAATTAAGTTTGACCTTGTCGTATGAATTAGTTTATCGGCAATCGAGTGTGTTTTCGGAATTTTACGTGAACGATGTGTCGATTTAATAACAGCGGACGATAGGTACAAAGAAAAGAAAGGAACTCAACACGTCCCTTAAGTGATTCGGGTTAATAGGACACTCCTCGACAGTCTCAACACGACTGCTTCGGAGTACGGGTAATGGAGAGCTCAACACGCTCTCCGGATAACGGCGGTATGGAACAACTTGTGAACTCAACACGTCCACAAGCCGGGGTAGGGAAGAAGAGAACCTTCAGTCAACACCTGACGATTCTGCCTCTATGAGGAAATAATGCGGTTTATATAGCAAAGTTTTGCCCTTTCTACTGTCGATACACTCCTACTTCATGGGTTGGTTCGCGCGCACGCTGGTTTAACGGTGATGGCTTGGACTCATCGTTACACCCCCTCTTCCTGGGAAAAAAAAATTTTGGAACAAAATTTTTTTATTTTTATTCCTTGCCAGGTACTTGGTTACCCTAAAAAACAATTTACAATACATCGAAATAAAAAATGTCCGCCCTAAAAAAAATAAATATCGTCTTCTTAAAAAAAAATCGTCTTCCCCTCTCTTAAAAAACGTCTTCCTTCGTGGGGCTTCAATTATTGGTTTTTATCCTCAGCACCTGGTTCGGGAGTCTCAGTCTGTATTTTTTTTCCTTTATGCTGCGGCGGAATTAGTGAGAGCAGCGGGATTGACACTGGAATTGACTGGACTTTCTGAATTTTTGTGATGCCCATGGCTGGTTCATCGAAAAGGTTTTTAAATTTGGAAATAGCCTTTATCAGGGGCTCGCAGCCTTTGCCCGGGGTGTTAGGTTTTGGTGTGTTTCCCAATGGTGATATTAACTCTGGAACGGTGTATGGTGGCGGCGTAACTGTGCCGTCCATTTCTATGTCACTGTAATATATTTCTAACGTGTCTGACATTATATTTGAAGGTTACTGGTAAACTGTATTAAAATATACTGTCACTACTTGGTGTTGACTGTAAGTGCTTGGACTGATTAAGGAGTAGGGAAATCGGTAAATGCGGGTTTTAGGTCTTTGATATGAGCTGTTATTGTACGGTTTTTATCGTCGTGTTTTAATTTGAATATTACATTAGAACACACTTTTGTTATAGTATATGGGCCTGAAAATTTCGGTGCTAATTTGGCGTTAAAATTTTTGGCGGCATTTGAGAGTTGGTATTCCCTTTTCATGACTTTGTCGTTTATTGTCGGTTTCCACTCTCTTCGTCGTAAGTTGTAGTAATGGCTTTGAGTTGTAAAAGCTTTTGCCAGGTTTGTACGTACTAGTTCGAATGTTTCTTGTAGTTTATGCCATTTTATGTTTTGATCGGTATGTTGTGTGTCGTTTGGGGTTTTTACGACTTTACTTGGAATTTCTAGTTCGTGTCCAAAGTTCAGGAAGGCTGGGGAGAAACCCGTTGAATCGTGTTTAGCTGTATTATATGCGAATAGTAGTTCTGGAAGGCTCGTGTCCCATTTCTTATGGTTATTATCGCAGAACTGAGCTATCATTGTTTTGATTACTCTGTTTGTT
This sequence comes from Diabrotica balteata, assembly GCA_918026665.1. Classification (NCBI taxonomy): domain Eukaryota; kingdom Metazoa; phylum Arthropoda; class Insecta; order Coleoptera; family Chrysomelidae; genus Diabrotica; species Diabrotica balteata. The sequence continues at coordinate 13,676 of CAKJVB030000098.1, read as the reverse complement.
CTTTCTACTGGATTATTCTGGGGTGAATATGGCGGAATGTTTCTTTTAGAAATCTGGAATTCGTCTAGCAACTTTCGTACTTCCCTGTTATCGTATGTTCTTGCGTTGTCTGATATTAGCTCTTTGGGTGATCCGAATCTCATAATGATTTTATCTTTTAAGTTCTGACAGACTGATTTTGCCGTTGCTGTTCTGATCGGTATGGCTTCGACCCATTTTGAAAAGGTGTCCTGGAATGTCATTATATATTTGTTTCCTTTGCTGGATGTTGGAAGGGGTCCTATGATGTCGGTTGAAACGGTGTGCCATGGATGTGGGGGAATTTGTGTAGATTGCATGCGGCCTGGAGTTAAGCTTTGTTGCGGCTTAAATTGCTGACAGTTCTTGCAGTTCCTGACGAACTTTGCGGCGTCTTTAAACATCCCTGGCCAGTAGTATTTTCTAGCTAGGCGGGTTATTGTTTTAGCTATTCCTAGATGTCCTGCGGTCGGTTGCTCGTGGTTTTCTGCCAGGAGTTGTTGTCTCTTGTGGTTTGGGATGCATAGTTTCCAGGGGTTGGATACCTCTGTCTCTTTTAAATCGTATTTGTCCCAGAAGTGTCGATAGAGAAGTCCATCTTTGATAGAGTAGTCTGGAAATAGTTGCGGATTTGTCTGGATTTTATTTAAAGCTTTATTGTACCATTCGTCGGGTTCTACATCTTCTACGTTTATTATGCAAACCAGATCTACTGGTTCTCTAGAGAGCGCGTCGGCCAGGACGTTCTGGGAGCCCTTTCTGTAAATGACATCGAAGTCAAATTGTTGCAGCAGCATTGCCCATCTAGCTATTCTACCTGTAGGGTTTTCCATTGTTTGTAAGTATCGTAGACTTTGATGATCTGTGATAATTGAAAATGGGTATCCTTCGATGTAGGGTTTCATCTTTTCTACACCGAAGATGATCGCTAGTAGTTCTTTTTCTGTCACGCTGTAATTTTTTTCGGCTTTTGTTAGGTTTCGACTTGCGTAAGCGATGACTTGTTCCTGTCCTTCGTCGTTTGTTTGTACTAAAGCTACTCCTAAAACCGTGGTTCGAAGCGTCTCGTTCGTGAAAAATCTTTTATAAATCTCCTATACCATGAGATGATGCCCAAAAATCGGCGTAGTTGTTTAACGGTTTTTGGCGCGGGATATTCGACTATAGCTTTTGTCTTGTTTTCGTCCACTTTTATTCCCGTTTTGTTTACTACATGGCCTAAATAATTTATCTCTTCTCTGCAGAATTTACATTTGTCTATATTAATTCGTAGTTTGGCCTGCTGTAGTCTGTGAAGTACTTCTTTTAAGTTTTCCATATGTTCCTCGAACGTTTTCCCCAGTACTATTATGTCGTCTAAATAGGCGAATGCATGTGGTTCCATTTCTGGGCCGATTATTGTATCTAGTAATCGTGAAAAGTAGCGGAGGCGGCGTGTAATCCGAATGGAAGTACTTTGAACTGGAATAGTCCTTTTCCTGGTGCTATGAAAGCGGTTAAGGGTTTGCTTGCTTCGGAAAGTGGTACTTGCCAATATCCATTTTTTAGATCCAACGTGGTAAAATATTTTGCAGATTTTAACTTTTCTAGGATGTGATTAATGTACGGTAATGGGTAGGCATCTTTTTCTGAGATGTCGTTGATTTTCTTAAAATCGATGCAAAATCTGTATCCGTTGTTATCCTTCTTTTTACTAGAACGATGGGGGAACTGTACGGGCTATTAGATTTTTCTATCACGTTCTCTTCTAGCATCTTATCTATCTCATCGTTTATGATCTTCTGCATTGCCGGGTTTCGGGGCCTGTATCTTTGTTTGATCGGTGTATTATGTTTAAGTTTTATTGTATGTTTGGTTAGATGTGTTTGTTCCTTTAATGTGTTTAAATTTCTCCAATTCCGGTATGTATGACGGAATGTCTTCGGTCTGGTCGTCGGCCGCGGTATCGGTCGGTAGTTCGGTATATCTTCGGTCTGGTTGTCGACCGCGGTATCGGTCGGTAGTCGGTATATTTTCGGTCTGGTCTTCGACCGCGGTATCGGTCGGTAGTCGGTAGGTCGTTTTGTTATATATCTTGCTTCTCTGTTGGAGCGGATATCTTGCGGTTGGTGTTTCGTTGACCTTGGAATTGGTCATTATTCGGTTATTGTCTGCATTGTACGATCTGGATCTGTGTTCTGTCCTGGTTTGGTATTGTTCTCTCCTTCCACTTTTCCATAGCGTATTTTACGAGTACCATCATTTTAACGAGTTATAACTTTTTACTCCTCTGAATATACCATCTATAAAATATTATTAAATTTTAAATCTTTATTATTGATTTGTTCAATACTCAGGTCCTAATAATAATAAATAATGGAAATATGATTTTTAGAAAAAATATTATCTTGTTTTCTATTAGTCATAGGTTTTGTTTTGTTTTGAAGTGTGTCGTTTTCACCAGCTTTTCATTAAGCCTACTAACAAGCGTAGAGACATAAAAAAAGGTCCAAGTTATTATAATTGTAAGTCAGTGCTTTTTCAAACTGTTTAGTTCTTCTTGGTGATTGAATTCACCATGTCTTCTGATCATTGTTTGAATATCAATGATGTAGTCTTTTACACCTTCGTTGTTTCGTTGGAGTCGGTTCCGGATTTGAGCTTCCAGAGATTGTGTGAGAACGGAGGAAACGAAGAAATTGCGGAAATCTTGTTCGAAGTCTTTTAATTCGTTCCAATATTTATTATTGTTTCTGTACCATAGTAATGCTTTCCCGTTTAATGTTTCTGGTAGAGCTTGTAAAACGTGGGTGTCTTGTAGGCCGTAAGCTGTCTGGAGTTCTTTCAACCGTTCTATGAATTCTATTGGGTCTCTTGAACCGTCAAAGTGTAACCCCCATTTGCGTACTATTTCCATCTTTCTTTGTCTGTCTTCCATCTGGTTTTCTTCTATTTCCTCTGGGTTTTGGCCTTTTTGAGTTGGTGCCTTGATGATCGCAACTAATCTCGCTCTTAGCTCGCTGAAATTCCCTTCCGTCGACTGTTCTCTGTTTGTTAATTCGGCTATAAGTTCGTCTTTCTTTAATAGGTACACCCAACTAACCTTCGACGTTTCCGGAGCGTCTGTCATTTTTGAACTGTGAATCACCCTGTATTTGAACAAAATTTGAGATGTAGTACTGTCTCATGAAAATAAAATTCGGAATTCGGTCGGCATTATTGTTTAAAACGAATTTTTCTGCTCGGGCGCCATTTGTGACGTCCTCTCGTAGGAGTCACTATCCGGGTAGCTTTTGGACAGTCAGAGACAGAGTTCAAAATAAAAATAAAACTTTATTGTCTTCCTTAAATTAAATTGACAAAAATCTTATGTACATATTTACAATTTAGTTTAGTCTTCTCAGTACCTGGCCTATTTATTCAAATTAAGTTTGACCTTGTCGTATGAAGTTTTTATCGGCAATCGAGTGTGTTTTCGGAATTTTACGTGAACGATGTGTCGATTTAATAACAGCGGACGATAGGTACAAAGAAAAGAAAGGAACTCAACACGTCCCTTAAGTGATTCGGGTTAATAGGACACTCCTCGACAGTCTCAACACGACTGCTTCGGAGTACGGGTAATGGAGAGCTCAACACGCTCTCCGGATAACGGCGGTATGGAACAACTTGTGAACTCAACACGTCCACAAGCCGGGGTAGGGAAGAAGAGAACCTTCAGTCAACACCTGACGATTCTGCCTCTATGAGGAAATAATGCGGTTTATATAGCAAAGTTTTGCCCTTTCTACTGTCGATACACTCCTACTTCATGGGTTGGTTCGCGCGCACGCTGGTTTAACGGTGATGGCTTGGACTCATCGTTACAATATTCTCAGCATTCTTCTATAAAGCCACATCTCAAATGCTTCAAGTTTTTTAATAGTGGTGTCTGTAAGCGTCCATGCCCCCGCCCCGTACAACAACACAGAGAAAACATAGCATCTCAAATGTCTCATTTTTGTATCTGGGATATGTTGTGACTTTTGAAGATGGCGCTCATTTTGTTAAAGACCGTTCTTGCCTTTCCTATGCGGCACTTTATTTCCTGTACATTTCCTGTACAACAATACTGTTTACTCCCTCTATCTGCGTCCCATTAATGTATAGATGTGCCCCGTTTATATTCTCCTTGCTGATCGCCTTGCCCATCGTAGAGTGATGTAATTCTCTTCCCCACAATACTTTCTCACCAAATTAAGTGAATATTTATTTAACGCGCAATATTAAGCGGCATCACGATCAAAGAAATACGTATCTGTATTATATAAACAAACTTAAAATGTTTATGTTATTAATCTCAGTGACACAAAAAGTTTAAAAATATTTTTCGGTGTTTTAATACATGGAAATAGAAATATTACAATCTGACCTCTTTTTCCACGAATACACTCCGTCTTTTCTTAAAACTTTTTTCATGGACTCATATAATGACATTTGCCGTTTATCCAAATATTTTATTGTTTTAGCCATAAAACAAAAGTTGCCTTTGATAAAAGTAAGATTTGTTTTATAATTATGTTTCACCTAAAAGATCCTGATAATCTTTTATCGATTTGCTAGAAGTATTATTACGAAGCTTTTAAAATTTTCGGCGTAATATAAAGCTGCATCTAACCATGTACCCCACCGAATTAACACTAGTTCAGTTGGTAATGGAGTGTTAGGCAATATATCTCTAAAAAGTTCCAGCCTTAAAGTAGCTTTAATGAAAATATTTTTTTCTCATTTTTTATCAACTCAATAACAAGTGGAAATTGCAGCCATATGGTCTCGGAAACGCGATTCCGGTCGTGTGCTAGACACGTGCAGTGAAATAGTTTTGTATACAACACTTTAAGATTTGATCCTGTTCTGATCATATACGGCGCAGCATCAGAAAGCATTAATACTATTTTATTGGTGGCCACAGAATCGAAAAGAAAGAAAATTTGTTAAAGAATCATTTCTAAATCTTAAAACTGTATTGCTATTTGTTGCTTCCCGTTCTTTTAAGCCCACTAAATAACTGTTCGTCAACGTTTCTTTATAAAGTATGCCTTTGATTAAATAAGCGACATACCTTTCACAAATATTTGTAGTCTCATCCACAGCAAACCAGATGTAATTGTTCCCCACTAGGGTTTGTACTTTATTGTGGCTTCCTTGTAAACGCTATTAACATAATTCTTTCTCAGACTACATATTTTCATCCGGCACATGTCTTTGACAGCACTTTTATTTTGCAATTTATTTAGTGGGATATCAGAGCACTAATTTTGATTCTCCCCGTATATTTAAACGATATTTGCGTGTACAAGGGCACAGCGGTTTTAAGTGCTAAACATTCCAATACGAGCCATCGGCGATATAAGAACGAGTTCCATATGCCATATGGGAGAGATCTTTTTTTTGAAGTTAAAATCAGAGTCGAGTTTTATCTCTTAAACCACACAGATGTGTGTATGCGTTTTGAGTTAAGAATACCTGACACTTGGATTTTGTCTTTGGACCAAGACAGACGTAAAATGTACTAAGGTTGCATTTATCAATTTTGTGGTTCCTGTGTACGTCGCTAAAGACGTCGTTTCTATCATATCATTGGGTAAGCTACAATACACCATATATCTTGTTGTTGCATGTATCAAGGACGTTGCTTGGTATATGGATTTCATATTTGTTTAAAACTTTATCTTATTTGTGCCGCGATCGCGATTAAATATTGCCAATTGAATATTTTGCATTTGCCCTTTTTTATTGACTCTATTCTATATTTGTATTTTGTTAACACCGATTATATTTCATCTTAGTTTTGTATTCATAATTGTATTATTTATTTGTATGCACCGCATTATTATTTTGTTTTTATACCATTGAGACACACACACACATATATATATATATATATATATATATATATATATATATATATATATATATATATATATATTTATGATTTTTTGTAATATTATTAATCTGTCTTTTATCTTTTATGTATACTATGTTTGCGGCTATAGTAGGTTTGTCTTGAGTTGTTAAATACGTCATAATTGTCGCTCTGTTTAGTTTATTAGTGTTCTACCCCGTAAATAGTTATCTTTTTGGAGTTGTTTCATATTCATTAAAATTTAAGTTTATATAAACTCTTGCTTAGTTTTAATTGTGTGTTTGGTATGTTTATGTTTAATTTCACTTCTTTTTCAAATAGAGTTTTATTTAGTCCTCTAGCTTTTATTTCTTTTATTTTAATATAAATACCTAATGCGAAAAGGGCAAACCAGCAAGATCTGGATTAAACAGAACTTCTTCTTTTTCCTTTATGATGACCCCAATTGTTATATTGAGTATGTGCAGAACGCAACACGTTTATCTGTATACCTTTTTAGACATTTTTGATGAATAATAAATAAATAAATGAATAATAAATACAGGGTGCTTCCTGCTTAGTTTTCACTCTCAAAAAATGCAATAAATATATATTCGGAAATGCTTCGTTACAGAGATACAGTATGTTAAAGTTTATGTTTATTTCATTTTTCTCATAATAATTATATTTCAGATAATTTAGTTGAATATTATTACTTTTTACTTAAATACGAAGCAACAAAAGTTATGAATTCTATCAAATATATATTTGCCCTAAATGTTTTAAAATATTCACTAATTTAAAATAATGTGCAGCGATTGGTTTAAATCTAAATATCTAACTACCAAGATGGGCATTTGGTAACAGTAACTCAACTACTCAACGCAGCCAGAGGTGAAAACCAAATGCCGGGACAGGGATTCACGTCCAACAGCTCAGAACACTACCGCGTCGAGAGGCGGAGAGTGAATCCGACGATTACTCCGCTACCGCTCTATTTATAGTCGCGGTGACCTGTCGTGTCGGGACATATCGGCACACTCCGTGGCGCGAACGTCAAGAAGCGCGCGCTGGCCAATCATGTGGCTGCATCGTGGTAGCGGGACCGGACGGCGGCTCTAGACTGAGATTCCAGATGGGAGACAAGTAGTATCCTTCCTCTCGATTGATATTATGTGGATTTTTTCGGATCTCTAGAGATTCGCGGATTTTCCTGGAATAAAAGAAGGGGCTCTTAGAAATAATATGGTTTTTTCGAACAATATGGAATGACCGGTTTCTTGGCAGTGTTCTGCAACTGCAGAATGGGAGAAAAGACCTGATCGAATGCATCTTTGATGCTCTTGAATCCGAGTTTTGACGTAACGACCAGTTTCGCCAATATACACATGTCCACATGAACAAGAAATAGAATACACACCACAGACTTTTTTTATAAACAGAGTGACCCAAACGGCCATTGGGCTTGGAGGTGACTAACACATCGAGAAAGGGAAGGGACCGATTATTTTCTACTTCCATTGTGAATTTTATACTCGGATGTTGTGAGTTAAGATGATCTAGAAAGGGAGAAAGGGTATGTTGACCATGGGGCCAGATGATAAATGTATCATCAACGTAGCGGAACCAGACTTTCGGTTTTAAGGGGTAAGATTCTAGGCTAAAGACTCAAAGGCTTCCATGAAAATGTCAGCAATGACAGGGAAAGGGGAGAACCCATTGGTGTTCCAGATATTTGTTTGTAGAAATTGCCTCTAAAAGAAAAATATGTTGAAAGGAGGCATTTTTCCGCAAGATCTGCCAAAACCAAAGACTTGTTATCATTGGTCAAGTGTTCCTTTCTCGATGTGTTAGTCACCTCCAAGCCCAATGGCCGTTTGGGTCACTCTGTTTATAGAAAAAAGACTCACACGAATCGTTACCTACATGCTTCATCACACCACCATCCTGCCCAAAAGAATTCTGTGATCAACTCTCTCATCCATCGGGCCATTTCGATTTCTGAACCTGACAACCTTAGAGAAGAACTTGGCCATCTGCAAAAAACCCTTGTCGCCAACGGTTACTCCAAGTCCACAATTCAAAATATTACACACCGACATCTACATCCCCCTTTACACCCTAGGACGACAAATTCAGAATCTTCGGGTAATACTCCTGTGGCTTTTCTTCCGTATATTCGAAGTGTCACTGATAGGATTGGCAAAATTCTTCGCAAAGAAGGTATCAGGACTACTTTTCGACCACCCAAGAAAATCTCACAATATCTACCCTCTCCTAAGGACCCATTACCGCCCCTATCTTCCTGTGGTGTCTATTCTATTCCTTGTTCATGTGGACATGTGTATATTGGCGAAACTGGTCGTTCCGTCAAAACTCGGATTCAAGAGCATCAAAGATGCATTCGATCAGGTCTTTTCTCCCATTCTGCAGTTGCAGAACACTGCCAAGAAACCGGTCATTCCATATTGTTCGAAAAAACCCATATTATTTCTAAGAGCCCCTTCTTTTATTCCAGGAAAATCCGCGAATCTCTAGAGATCCGAAAAAATCCACATAATATCAATCGAGAGGAAGGATACTACTTGTCTCCCATCTGGAATCTCAGTCTAGAGCCGCCGTCCGGTCCCGCTACCACGATGCAGCCACATGATTGGCCAGCGCGCGCTTCTTGACGTTCGCGCCACGGAGTGTGCCGATACGTCCCGACACGACAGGTCACCGCGACTATAAATAGAGCGGTAGCGGAGTAATCGTCGGATTCACTCCCCGCCTCTCGACGCGTTAGTGTTCTGAGCTGTTGGACGTGAATCCCTGTCCTGGCATTTGGTTTTCACCTCTGGCTGCGTTGAGTAGTTGAGTTACTGTGACCAAATGCCCATCTTGGTAGTTAGTATTCGCCTCTGGTTGCGTTGAGTAACTGAGTTACCGTTGCTAACTACCCATCTTCCTGTCTTCTTTTTCTTTTTCTTTGTTCTCCTGAAGAAGCTACATACAATTGTAGCGAAACGTCGAGATGAACCCACTTTTGGGTCACTCACAAATGACACGGTCCAAACCCGGAAGACGAATAAACTATAATTCTGACTCTGGCCGTGGAAGCCTAAGATTTCATCTGGAGAATGGTTATTTATAGAGACTTATTTTTCGTATACTTTTTCTACAATAAAATGATGAATAAATCTACTTTTTAAATTAAAAATGAAATTCACGTACGTATAAACTTATGGTTCTACAAAAAGTAAAAAAGAGGTGGCGCCCTCTGGAACTAGTTCAATACAAATTTTGGATTTCAAAATACATCCAAATACTAATTTTAATCTAAATAAAAATAAACCTTTTAACACTCTGTATTTATGTAGAAACACGAACACATATTTATCGGATTTTTTTAAGCAGGAAACACTACTAACTTTTTTCGATTTATTAAGGAAATAGGCAGTCTAGATATGGATATGGATAATTTGTAAAATAAAACTTACCGTCCTTTACACATGCTCTACAAAATAATGGCAACAATAAACGACTAAACAATTTAAAAATAACAGTTTCAACAGTTTAAATTGTTTGTTCGGGCTGTTAGGAAGTTGTCTTCTGAGATTAGTTTTCGACGTTTTTCCAGCACTAGGGTTCGCGTCTTCTAGAGATGTTACTGCTTCGCTTGTAAGCTGAAATTGACGCCGCGGTGTTCATCGTCGTGTTGGTTTTTCTTCTTTGGTTTGTTTTTGTGTTTACTGATAATTTTGGCAATTTATTTTAGGCCTTTTTGCCTCTTCAGGATGTGATTTTTTGTTTTGTGGTTGTTGGCTGCTTTTGTTCTGTTGGTTCCACTGGTGGTTGCTGGCCTGGACAATCAGTGGCGAAAAGGCAATAGGGTTGGTTCTTTTCAGAATTGTTTGTCTAAAATGAAATTAGTAAATATAAGTATTTGTTTAATAAGCATGAGATGAGAATGATATTAACCCATTTATGCCCAACGGTCGTTAACGACCCAACTAACAAAAATATGTTCCAAACAAATATGTCGAATTTACCAGTCGCCGTATGTTTACAAGTTCATTCCTGACTATGCAAGTAAGCAGTTTATTTAGTGCAAAACCGTTTATTTCGCTCGTAGTGTTCGTAGAGTGTACATCAAAATAGAACTTGAATAACGTTCACAGCATGGCTTCATTCAAACATTTGTAAGTACATTTAAATAAATTATTTGATTATTTAAATTCATTTTATATAGTTAAACACAAGTTGTGTTAACACATTATAATATTACTAGTATGAAAATAATTTGATATATGTCATAAATATAATATTATATTTTGATGGGTCGTTAACGACCCGTTGGGAATATGACATATCATAATGGGAAAATGTTTTTTTAGTAAGAAACCATTATCTACGGCAGAAATTCTGGAGGAAATAGAAAAAATTGAAAACAGTGAGACTATACCGGATGATATATATATTTTGCCTCCAGATAATAATGGCTGGTTAACCGATTCGGATTCTGGAGACGAGGAATGTAATGATCCGGATAGACTAAATAGAGGTCAATTAAATGCCTGCGCTGAAGTACAATTTCAGCGTGATGAGGAAAACATAGAAAATGAAGTTCTTCAAGAAGTATCTGATTTTACAGTACAACATCGAACAAAGAAACTAAAGAAGACGCCCCGAAAATGGTCGAACATGATAAATTTACCAACATTACGTGCGGATTCCGATCTACAGAGATTACCAGTTTTGACACTTACTTCTGAAAGTAATCCAGTTGAATTTTTTGAATTGTTCATGAGCAGAGAAATAATAGAGTATTTAATTAAAGAAACAACAAATTATGCTGCCTCGAAAAATCAAAATATTACAATAGACATTGACGAATTTTATGTATTCTTGGGAATTTTAATTTTAAGTGGTTACGTTCCATTACCAAGGCGAAGAATGTATTGGGAAAACTCAGATGATACACATAATATTTTAGTAACGAAATCTATGAGACGCAATAGATTTGAAGAGATATTTAGATTTTTTCACGCTGCAGACAACAATCACCTTGCTGAAAATGATAAATTGGCCAAGATTAGACCTTTCATCGAAAAATTAAATACAAAGTTTTTAACGTTTGCACCCATTGAAAATCAAATTTCTATCGACGAATCTATGATTCCTTACTTTGGTCGTAATGGGTGCAAACAATTTATTCGCGGCAAACCAATAAGATTTGGCTATAAAGCATGGGTAATGGCTTTATCAAATGGATATTGCCTAAATTTTGACATATATCAAGGCCGAAAATTAACAACTGGTGCTGATAAAAATTGTGGATTAGGAGAAAGTGTGGTGTTGACTTTTGCAGAGATTTTGCGAAATACATATAAAAATATAAAATTTTCCTTCTATTTTGATAACTTTTTTACAAGTATGTCTTTGATATCATCAATTGCAGAAATGGGGTTTAGTGCCACTGGAACTGTACGCGAAAACAGAACAGAAAAGTGTCCTTTAGAAGATAAGAAAAGTATGATGAAACAACCAAGAGGATATTATTGTAGCTCTTTTGATGACAGCAGTAAAATTGCGGCTGTAAAATGGAAAGATAATAATGTTGTCACTATGTTATCTAATGAGCATGGAACTGAGCCAATCCAAAAAGCAAGCCGATATTCAGCAAAAGAAAAATTAAAAATTCAAATAGATCAACCATTTGTAATTTCGCAATACAACAAATTTATGGGCGGAGTCGACTTGATGGACAATAACATTTCAAACTATAGAATAAAAATACGTGGAAAAAAATGGTACTTTCCAATATGGATATGGATGCTGGATGTTTGTGTAACTAATGCTTGGACACTAGCACGACAATTTGGATATAAAAATGACAACTTAGAATTTAGAAGACATATAGTTCGTACATTATTGTCTAATTATGGAAAGTCAGCCCGTTCTACTGGACCTCAAAATATTGCAATAATTCCTGCTCCGTCCACATCAACACAACATCTAATTATTACTGGTGCTCAAAGAAGAAGATGTCGTGTATGTTCAAATAAAACTACAAAAGCCTGCGATAGATGTGAAATTCCACTCCATGATAAATGCTTCAAAGATTATCATACAAACTATTTTAAGCTTTAAGTAATATAATTAAACTATGCCTGCTTCATAGTTTTCATTTTAGGGAGTAAATGTTTAATTTGTTAGGAGAAAGTAAAATAAAATGTACATAATTTCATAAAAGTTATTATTTTTATTTTGTACCCCTATGTGCCCAACGGGTCGTTAACGACCCAGCATATTTTTCGAAAAGCCGTTTTTGAAAAATTTTTTTAGTAATTTTTCAATGCATTTTAGGGTATTTTATTACATTCTTGAGAAAATCATTGATATATTTGACAAAAATAGTTGTGGGCATAAATGGGTTAATATATGTATAAATACATGCATTAATATTAATTAGTATATATTAATATGTGATTCAAATTCAAATATCATTTGCAAGCGGGATCGGGAAACCGCAGAAAACCGATCCCCCCTGTCTAGGCAAGCTCGAAGTAAGCAATTTAGCTTGAAATATGACGGTGGTCACATTCCAAGCCTGAGAAGAGTGGAGTTGCCTCCTGAATGTCAATGTATTTATCAGGAGTTCGTTACTGGCAAGTTCCAGTAAAATAGCGGGCAGGTGTGGGATTTTTGGTTTAGTGTCTCGGGAATACATTGCCGAGGGATGAGCAGACAGTTTTTAGAGTGCGTTGGGCTCTGAGATTTTGGCCCCGGATTGTGCGTGTAGTATAACATCTTCTCAGAGAGTGTAGTCTCTCATTTATGGGCTGGATATTCGATAGTTGATGTATGAGGGCGGAAGGGTAGTCGCGCGTTTACCATTTACTCTACGCAGAATTTTCCTTTCTAGTCTTGATAATTTTTCTTTAGTACGTGCCGTCATCGTAATATAGATACGCCGCGCTGTACTACGGAGGACATATTTATATTTTCTACCCTCCTCCCCACCACTGGTTTCGGCGCGATCGGGCGTGTCGTCGTTCGTAGCTTTTCTTTTTTTGTGTTTTGCAGGAAGGGTGTTTGTGGAGTATACTTTGGTCTCTCCTAAAGCCATAAACGCTAAGGAGCTGACTAGCGGGGCTCTGCTTCACATACCTTAGACTCTGAGGCTTTGTCTTCGTCTTCTACAAATTGGTTTTATTTTATCATTTTCTGAAAACAATTCAATGTCCCAACTTGAAAAAGGAATAAGTGCCTAGGGTATTCCGAACACCAAATTCATGAAATATCCTAGAGCAGTGCGTACGGTGGGAGACGGTTTCACCGTCATTACCGTCGTTACCTCCCCGAGGCGATAAGTACTTTTCTTTCGAAACATCCTAACATGTTTTCATTATTTTTTGTTAGAGTCCAGGTCTCTGAACCATATGTTAGGACTGGGCGTATTATTGTTTTGTAGAGTTTTATTTTTGTATTTCTCGATATAATTGTGGATTTAAGGAGGAGATTGAGCCCAAAATAGCATCTGTTGGCCGTGCAAATTCTGCGGTTTATCTCTGCGGTAGTATTATTTTCAGTGTTAAGGAGCGCTCCCAGGTATACAAATTCGTTCACTGCTTCGATGACGTCGTTTTCTATAACAAGTGGTCGTAGGATTTGTGGTTGCGTGCTTATTTTCATATACTTCGTTTTGTTGGTGTTTATTATTAAACCCATTTTTGTAGCTGATTCTTTTAATGCTACATACGCCTCTCGTACAGCGTTTTCCGTTCTCCAACAATATTGATATCATCAG